>GL379942.1:277143-308033 GCA_000143925.2 Caenorhabditis brenneri
TTAGTTTGATAGGATTCTGAAAGGGTGGTAAATGTATGAAAACTTAAAAGTATCACATAAAATGTTTTTTCAACGAGCAACACTTTATACCGAAAAGTTAGATAAGGGGAAAGAGTGTTTTTCTTTTCTCCTATATATTGGTTTTGAGAACAAATTTTGAAAGCTTTGAAATAGTCTAATAATCTGAATATGTCGAACTCATTAGATCAGCTCCTGAGGGAGACAAGTACAACATTTTGATATAAAAAAGTTCAAAACTCAGATGAACGAAGTTGATGATAGTTGAGTTTATCAAAGAAGCAATGATTGAGATTAAAACACTGTGAAGAATATTGAATCATTGCATATTCAGATGTACCAACATTAGGAGACATGAAAATAGGTATCAAGGATGGAACTTTCGAGATGACGTGCATTCTGAATTTGGAAGTTTTTCAGATATTTCCAGACTAAAGTGTCCTTGTCTCCCGCAGGGACTTGCCTACATGTCATGAGAACGCAACAATTAGTCGCTTCCACTTTTTTTTCGAAAAAAAAAACTAATTGGCTGTGAATGTGACTTTTCCCTCCTTGTGTTAACTAATTTTCCGGAGCACAAAGCACACGTAGGTGGGCTGAGAAGGAAGAATAGTAGAAGTTTTGTTTTAATTAAGAAAGAAAAAAGAGGATGTAGGAGCACACAAAAATGAACAAGAATCCGATTATGAGAAGGAAAAGGTGCTCGATGAGCTTGTCACATACATTCAGGACAAAACAAGAAAAGAAAAGCGGAAAGAAAAAGATGAGGGCTCCGGAGAGAGCAGCGGATAGGGAGCAAATGAACATTCATCACTTTTTTTGTCGACTTCAGACTTTTTTCTGTCGTTCTTTGTTTTATCACATTGTGACTTGATCGATAACTGCGTCTGATTCTTTGAAAATATTCTACTATCGAAAGAATTCGGCTAAAAATTCAGAAATCAAGGATTCAGAATCATTTTCATACGGAAAGAGCGAATCTTCTTTGGAAAACTTTAGTGTCTTATTATAATACTAATCTGAATTTCAAGAAAATTCGTAAGTTGCTCTATTCTTTTGCTAGTTGATAATAAATGGTACGGTATACATAGAAGCTGAAATCATGAAGAAGCAAGCTGAATGGGTCATTCTCAATGGAAACTTTGAAATAGTAGAACCTTGATGAAAATGATTGTAACTCTGTACTTTTATAGTACCTTCAAACCATAAGGTCAAACTTACTACCTGAATATTTTCATTAAAAGGAGGGTAGTTCTCACTGGAACTTTTGTTTTTTCTCATTCCAGAAGCAGGTGTTCAGAATAAAAGTTCTACATTTTTTAATCGAAAACAATGACTGTTCAGAGTAAAGACAGCTGGTTTTCACTGCTTCTGAATTTCTTTTTATGAGAACTTATTTAATGTGTCTGCTGATTTCTACATAGAAGTTTCCATGGTGGCTCATTTATTTTCACTATACTTGTGATACAGTTGCTCTTATAGAAGCTGTATATTCTGTGTTTTTCTCTACATTAAAACAAAAAGAAAAACAAGATTTAAATGTCGGCGAAAAGATATGTAATCGTGATATCAACCACGTACACACTCCATAGACAAATGGGCAGAATAGATGAGACGAGATAGACAGAACACCCCATAAATGTACACAAATATGTCCCAAGAGGTTGATGAAAATGGAAGAGGAAGGGAACAGAAAAACGAAAGAAAAAAGATGAAGTAAAAGATGAAGAAACAAGAAATATCGAGCTGTAAAATGAGCTAAAAACTATGAATCTGAAATAGGAGCAGCAGGAAAATGGAACGGGTTACGGTATGATTTCCTGAAATTCAAGATTCATGGGAAGTGAATCAGTGTTCTAATTGGAAGCAAGAGAAAAAACAGAAAGGGTCATCTTACATTGCAGCAAAAATCATTGTGAGGAACCAGACAAAGTTAATGATGGAGAGTTCCAGTGGTTGGGGTGATGGCTGATATACTAACCTGTTTATCGAGCATGACAATTTAAAACTGATTCCCACATAGTCAATCATGGAACTCATCAGGTGTCTACAGTAACCCGAACGAGTGTCCTCAGAACGTGATTTTTGTCAGAAGCGTAATTTAGTACCAAAACAAAAGTGTGTCCCACCAACAAGTGTGCTTTATGGGTTTAGGTGTATATGTTGGAAGTTTTTGAGCAGTGTTTCACTTGTTAATAATATATGTGACGAACTGACGCGGAAGTTTAACCGCGGAGGTGTTACACCTACAACTTCTTCGGGAGCAGCTGAAGAATATGTCAGGTTGAAATGTTTGAATAGGACCAAAGTATCAAATCGAGCTTTCTAAAAAAACCAAAGAGAATTAAATGAAACGATTCGTCTGATCCACTTTGAAGTAGGTCCACCTCCGCCTGCCTGGCAAATGAAAATAAACAGATCTTCTTGAAATTGAATTGGAGGAAAAAGAAGAAAAAATCTAAATTGTCTTTGAGAGTTTAAAGGATTATCCCGTTGAGTTTAAATTGAAATTCAGAAGAAAAGGAGAAAAAAGAATATCTGAAGGGAAGAGTAAAGAAGACGTAAATGGGAGAAATAGAAGGATAAACTTGGTTCACGAGTAAATATGTCAGGAGAAATTGAAAAAAAGAGTTTTCAAGTACATTTAGGGAACTGTTGGTAGTTGGGATTGGAGTTCAGAGCTGATCTTCATGATAATATAAAACTGATTATCATGAAGATCTCTATATAAAATTGCACCTGTTCTCTTAATCATTTTTTATCCCACAGTTTTTAACTGTTCCCTCGTATCCATTGTTTTTTGTTGTTTCTAGATCAAACGTCACGTAAGAAAACATTCATTCATCGTTGTCACTTACTGGTCGAGATGCCTATATTGGGCAAAAGAAAAAGGGAAAAATGTGTAGAAGAAACAGGGAAACACATCCTTCAGAATGAAATCGGATGCACTTTGGATGGGTCATGTTTCCTTTGCAAACGGTCAAAAATCTTGTTAATTTGAATGTTTTTTGGGTGGTTTATTATCGAGTGACCAATATTTAGACAGTTATTTCAGTCAGAATAAAAGATTCATTGAAAAAGTTTCGGAATGTTTGTCTAGACCCACCCGGATTGAATGAGTCAACATCTCACATGCCAACCGGAAACACTTTGATTAATTTTGAAAAAGTTGGGATATCACGTTTCAGAATCTATTTTCAGATGAAGCTCCCCCACGCTTCTTTCCGTTTTCTTTTTTCTCATTGACTCCTGGAAATGGAGGTATGGATAGGGAGAAAAAAACTAGACCGTTGTTTGGAACAAGAGAAAACAAAACACGACAATTATGAAAAAAAAGGAAACGAGAGTACTGAAAGGGGTGAAACCGTTGTTGAGAAGGTGATGAAAACGAACAGTAAATTAGAAGAGAAGAAGAGATGAGGTAATTATTGGAAGAGGCATTGTCTCTAGAAAAATTGATCGGTTTCTTTAAACCCTTCTGGTTGTGCAGATGAAACATAGAGACATTTTTATCCTTAATCAATACAAGATTGTTTTCTTTAGCTTATGTACTGAAAATAAAAAAAAAAATGAAAAAAAAAGCAAAACACCGAGATTACTCTTCTAAGATTTTCTTCTAAGAGGTCTATTTCTCGGTTGAGCGGTGATTTCTCCTCGATTCAATGTAATTTCAATCATGTTGGAACACTCCCATTTATACTTTTCTGTCGAACGAACATTTCATAATTCTACATCATTTTTGACCCCCACGGAACTCTTTCTCCCTTTTTAAATTGATACTCTTGACCCAGGTGTGACAACCTTGTCATTCGAAAGTCAAAACTCATTTGCCGCCTCATTTCAATCCTATTCTCAACATTCTCTCTTTGTTCCACCATATTTCTTCTCCTGCTTTTTTTCCTAATTCCATTTTTTTTCGCTAACTATTGTATTGTTACACACCGACCGACCCGAACCAATTAACATATTCCACCCAATTTGTGCCCCAGGAAACAAATTGGCAAGCGGGAAGTGAAACCAGAAACAGTGTGGATTCAGAAGAAACGCAAACAAATCGGTTGAGTGAAAATAGAATAAAAAAGAAACAATATGTCAGAAAAATACTAAATAGTCGGGACAGTCTCTGGAAATCAAATGGGAAAAAGTTTCATGAACAGAAATAGAAATTAGAGTAACAGGTCATGTTGGTTTGACCTCCAAAAGACAAAACTGGAAAAATAAATCTCAAAATTTCGAAATAAGTGTTCAGTATTTATAAATTCTATGAGATCTTCTCCAAAACGAAAAAAGAAAAGAAGGAGAAGTGAGGATCGGTTAGAATACTTGCTCTGTTTTTTTTTGCTTCTATTCTGTGTCGAACAATAGATGAAGTCTGTGACTTCTCGGAGTAGATTCTTTCTCCCGTGAAAAGTTCAAAAATGAGAATAAAGAAGGGGAAGAAGGTGCCAAGCATGTCATAACAATTGAACGGAAAAGAAAATCAGGTCGAAATGATGGAGATGACGGAATGAAATGTTTGTTGGTTTATGAACTGAACTCTTTTCAAAGATCTTCAGTTCAACGTCATTCCGACGATTGTTAGAAACAATTACTAAAAAATGACTGCACAAAGAACATGCTCAGATCGTGCCCAAAAAAAATCGAAAATCTGGAGTTCTGTAATGAATTATTTGTCTCAGCTATGCTTTAATCAAACGGCTCTCTAGAAAAAAAGCATCGAGAGTTGTTGGGAGTCGTGAAGAGCAATTGAATGATAAGACATGCCACTCAGAAGTCCAGAACAAGAAACTGATATATAACCATATATATTTTTTTATTTTACACCCACTGGATCTCTGGAAAATTCCAGGAATTGTCCCCACCAAGGGAAAATAAAAAAAATGTAAAAATATTCCACCGAATTGTAGTGGTTTGCTCATTTCTGTCTAGAAACCAATCAATCAACAACTACATTTCTTTCTGCTGGTCAGATTCAGAACTGAGCCTCAGAAGAAAATTCAAGAAACGAAATGACGACTGCTTCGTTTCTCCAATTTTCTATCCATATATATCCACTCATCTTTTTCGTTGGAAATGCACCGCGCGTGCCAAGTGGCCAAAGGTGTTCATCGTTTTTTTTTCGAATAAAAACGTTTAGGATCGGAAAAAGAGAGAAACGACACGAATTGAATTCACAGAAAATAAAAGCGATACGAATAAGAGAGAAAGTGAAGTCGGGAGCTGTCTGATAGGAATGTCTAAAGATTAAAAACAGAGAAAAAGTCAATAAGAAATGGGTTTTATGTGATTCAGGGAGTATGGTGAATAACACTTTTCAATAAGTTTTTGAATGACAATCGAAAGAAAAAAGAGCAATTCGTCTTCGAGTGATAAAGTTTTGAGTAGGGAGAAAACAATAGGAAGTAAATAAAATATTCTAAACTTTTCAATGAAAACTGGAAGATGCAAGATAAATTAATAGTGATTATTTTATTATTCCAAATTATATTCCGTGTTAAAGATCAATTAGGATATTCTCGAAAGTGGGTGGATGAGAATCCTTCGATTCCATAATGTAAAAGATCAGAAGAATGAATAGAAACGATGAGAAAGTTTTCCATTAACATATTACTTCGATCTGAATATTCAATGAATTTTATGAAATGATGTGTTTTATTTCAATAATAGACCCGAATAAATCAGATGATGAAGCGAAGAGAATGTGGCTCCCAATGGAAAATATACTCGTTGAGGTTGATCACATTGAGCATTAATCTCTCAAATTCAGTTTTAAAGGTGGAACAAAGTAGAGCTGTCAAAATGCTATCTTATTGAAGTTTCAACTGTCACAGTATACAAAATATGTGGAGACACGAAGCACCAAGAAGTATTTTTTATTTAACAAAAAAGCATAACATAAACAAATAAAGAGGAAGTTCTTATTGGGGTTTTTTGAGTCGAGAGTAGTATTTTGTTTTCGAACAGTCATTTTGACATTATTGATTTTGTAGGAGCCAAACAAGAGTGTCCGACAATCCGAGAATTTCTGTTTTTTGAAATGAATGCATCTCAATTATTTCTCGTCCTTTGAAACTATAAGTGATTGTTTCAGGAACAGGTCCCGAAAGAAAGAACAAGAACTGTTTTCTTGTTGTGCACATTCTCCAGAGAACCTGTCACTTTTCCTTTTCTTCTAAACTGTTTGACATGGAAATTGAGTACTGAAAAAGAGAGAAAGTGCCAAAACAACACAAACGGCCGCAGGATCAGATATAAAAGCGAAGGGCAAAAAACGGAAGAAGACGTGCAGTTCCATCTTCACACCTCGTGTCTCATTTTGCAGGAACGCAACACACTTTTTAACCGATTTTCAGTTTTGATCGTCATTTTGCATCTATTCTGATGGCAGGGCGGCATCGTCTTTTACGTAACTGATTTATTGGATTAGACACTCGTGTGTTCAATGTTTTCGGTTTATATATGCGTATAGCTTACGGATTTTATTTTTCATTCATTTTTCGTTTTTGACTTTTTAATTCGGTTTCAATTTCACCAAAGATGAAAGTAAGGTGAAATCTTGAGAGGATTAAATCCTTTTTTTTCCGCGAAAAATACTAGGATTTTTGGTTCCAGTTTCGATTTTGATGAACTGCAGCTTTTGGCAGACAGTGGACATTTTTGAAGAAACATTCCGGCTCATCTGAATGTTTTCAGAGCTAACCGAGTCGAGAAAACAACTGAATTATAAGTTATTATCAGTAGATGGTTTCTAACATTTGAAGGTGTTGCTGAACACTTTCACAATGTTACTGATGTTCAATGTCTGAGTTTCACTTACGTAACCAATTCCTTAGAATACAGTCTCCCAACATTTGTAACCTCTCATTTAGTGTCCACTCCATTAATGCAACATTTTCACTTTCTGAAACCGAAAACTGAAACTCTTCCTACTTCTTCAGTAAATTGTCACTTTTCACTCATTCCTTCACTTGCCAACCAAAAAATAGGGGGTTTCGTGTCTTCTTCCGGAACGAAATGTTACTTTTCTTTTCCATCTTCCTTACTTTTCCCTTTTGTAAAAAAAAAACGACTGTCCTGCCGGTCTGTTCGGTCCGTGACGGTCTATTAGTAACAGAAGTCGTCGTCGTTGGACACAGAAAGACACGGTGCCAATTATTAGTGTTGGCATGGCACTGAGAAAAGGGAAGGAAAAGGGGAAGGAACAGATGAATGACTCCGCCCATTCAGAGAAAAGAATGACACTCACTTTCTTATGGTTTTCATGGTTTTAGCCAAAAGACAAAGCAGTGGGAAAATGAGTTGTCCTTTCACTCACTCAAAGTGGACTATTCTGGTGAGTTCTCAATAGTAGGTGACTTATTCATGTCATTTTCGACAGCTTTGACCTTCAGGCTTGCACCAAACTGCTTAATGTTTTGATATAAGATAGAAACTTAAATTTATTCGTAGATTTCGAGCAAAACCATTAGAAAATCTGAACCAATTATTAATAAAGATCAGAGGAAAGTATGTTTTAGGATCAGCGACAGTTTCACTTTGATCAAAAGATATTTTCAGAAAATATCACTTCTTGTGCATATGAAATTGAATAGAACTATCAGATTCATCATTCAGAATGTTACGATGTCTTGTTCCAGATATTCAGATCTTGCGTCCTCTAGTGGTTTTAAGATTTATCCGGCATTCCCACCAATCTGTTCCTTATTTAAATTGAATCTTCTAACTTCTTCTTCATGAATGTTTCATGCTTTTTTCTTCAATATGTCTCTGCCATTCACTCTCATCCACAAGTATTTCAATTTATTTTTGATCCTTTCCGTTTCTTCTCTGGGAGAGAACGACTGACTTTCCAAAGGGCATCTGCCTACCTTTCCTCGATAATCAGACACTCCAATTTACATATATAAAACTATCTGAGTGATTTTAGACAAGCTTTTTCCCCTTTCTTCTACTTATTCCTATTGCCACCCTTCACATCACCACCGCCCATCGCGCATTTTTTTTTCAAAACTTTCCACATTTGCATTCCCCCACTCTCTTCAAAAGACTCCGCCCACAGGATTGTCAGTTTCTAGAACTTAGTTCTGAAAGTGTTGATCAACAGTTTCATTTTCGAACATTATCTTCCACATACGCTCTCTTTTCAGTTTTTATTCCAACTGAATATTTCTATTCAGGTAATGCGACACTTCATTGGGCTCCTTGTTGCTCTTCTCCTACCTACAGTATCCTACTGTGGATACTCAACAGCTCCATCTTCCACAGTCAGCATTGATAACTCTTTGATAGGTAATTTTTTATTCATAACTAGACATCCTAAATATCCCTCATTTCTTCATCGAATCCAGTCATCATTAGGAACCTAGTAAAAGAGAAAAGACAATGGAAACCAATAAGACTCGTCATGTCCGAATTGGACATTGTGTTTCTTTTTTGAGAAATGATGTGTCATGGCATCTATAACTTTGAGGGAAAATGGTAGACATAAAAAAACAGGGAACAAGATATTTTCAATTAGAAATTGACAGCAAGGACATCTTTACTTCTCATGCAAATTGAAAAAGTTCGACCTTGTGTGAGTTTTGATAAGAAATACAACGATTAAAGTGATTGGAATGTTCAGAACAACAAAAATTGTTGTGATAGGGTTCCTGATACTAATTGTGAGCAACATAAATGATCAAGACTTTTACTCTGATGAAATTCAGTTTTTGAACATTCTCTGTTATGAGGTACACTTGACATCGAAACTTTGCACCGAACCTCTAGAACAAGAAACTCCAAATTGATAGTTTCACTATCAAATAACCAGTATTTCGAGATTGATCAAGAACTTTGATGAGTTCTCTAGACATGCCAATAAATCCCAATTCTTCTGGATCACTTCATCCGATCACCCTGTCTGTTCCTCTCGCTTTTTTGCAACCTTTCCTCCTCCTCAATTACTATTTTGTCTCACTTTTCACCCAGAAACTTTCAATTTCATTCATCGCACAATCTTTTTTTTTCTCGTCTTGCGTAACTTTGTCCTCTCTTTTGGTTATCCGAGGAAGATGCCTTTCCCGCAAGCTTTTCTTCATTCCGTCCAACATTATTATTTCGCACCAATAGACTTTTCATCGTTTGTAGGGCTAAAAAAGAAATACAAATCGTCACTGAATCTACAGCGAAGAAGCTAAAGGGAAATAGTCTTTGCACTACTTTACTCTCAAACGGAAAAATTGAAACAAGTTTGTATTTTATTTCGTTTCCGTTGCCGCCATGAGAGTAGTTGAATAAAAAAACAATATTGAAGAAAATGGTAACGGGCGATTGAAATTACGCGCATGTTTCAATGGACAACAAGAAGAAAGTGACCTTCGTTTGACTTTTTCTCTGCTTACGAACCCGATATAATTAGAGTTTGAAGAATTGGAAATTGAGGCGGCTTCTCAATGGCAAACACATGTGGTTTTGGACAAAGAAAGAAGAAATGATGAAATGAATTGGTTACGTCTTCGGGAGTTATCTAGGGATTTGGATTTTAAGTTTCATCTAATTTTGAATGACTTAACCTAACAAACGTTTACTTAGTTCTAATGGAAGATGAGTTGAGGACAATCATTACAGAGAAATTTATGGATTGTTTATCTAGAATATTAATTTCAGGGGAACCAGAAGTGGTATGTGAGACTGCTTCCATCTCCCTGCTTTTCAAAACTCGGAATTCATTCAATGGAAAAGTCTTTGTGAAAGGATACGTGTCTGAACCATCATGTATGACTGTTGGAGATGGAAAAACTGCACATCGATTTGAAGTTCGTCATGATTCTTGTGGAGTTAGAAGGCAAAGAGAAATTAATGGAGTCGTCATTTCTGCTACTGTCATTATTTCGTTCCATTCTGTAAGTCATCTGTCTCAATTGTCGTGTGGACCTGATTCTTTTCAGATTTTCATAACTAAAATAGATCGTGCTTACCGTGTCAGCTGTTTTTATGTCGAGGGAACCAAGAAAGTCCACAACCACGTGGATATCAGTGCTTTGACAACTCAACTTTTGGAAAGTCAAACACAACTTCCCGTTTGCAGGTATTCAAAGAATCGTGGTCCGTAAACCTTAGAAAAATTTCAGATATGAAATAATGAACGAGGCTGGAGGAGCTCCAATTAAGTATGCTCGTATAGGAGATCAAGTGTACCACAAATGGACTTGTGTAGCAGAATTAGAAAATGTTTATTGTATGAAAGTGCACTCGTGTACTGTTTATGATGGACAAGGAGGACCTCCAGTGACTGTTATTGATGCAAACGGATGTTCGGTTGATGGAGTCATTCTTCAGAATTTAGAATACACTTCTGATTTGACCGCAGGAAAAACAGCTCCTGTTTTCAAGTTTGCTGATAAAGCAGGATTATATTTCAACTGTCAAATTCAGTTAACAATCAAAGATGTCAATTATGGATGTGCAAACACTGTAAGTTTATCTCATGAAGACAAGGACTATTCACTTCAAACGTTTTCAGCAGCCACAATGCCCATCATCTCAATATGTTGTTGAACCAGCTCAGAAAACAACTGAGACTGCCGAACCGTATCCATATGACAGCCATGAATCTGGATACCCTACACGACCTGCCAATTATCAAGTCGCTTCAAGCAGATATCCAATTCCAACAACTGAAGCTCCATCAAGTTATCCATCATCGCCTGCTCCACCACCACCTGGTGCCAACATTGATAACTCTTATCCGGAACCACAACCAATATATATTTCAGGTGAGAAGAATATAAAGTATAATTGATGAATTACATATTTAGGTACTCCAGATAATGCTTATGACGCAGTTGTTGGATACAATGACACTGAACAACCATTCACAACATCAGCTGCTTACACTGAAGATGGAGTTTATAGTCGACTCATCAAGAGAAATGTTGTCGAGTCATCAGAACAATCAGAGACAAACAATAAGAAGAGACCGGTTACAGTAGGAGATATTGATTTGCCAGAACGTGGTATTCTGGTGTTCGGATTGGAAGAAATGGAAGATGAGGAGAGAACAAGTGCAGGAGATCATGGAGCAACTCGAGCATTGCGGGATGCCAGAAGCAGTCAAGAAAAGACATGTTTCTCCACGTGTGAGTGATTTAGAATGTAAAATAGAAGGCAGTAAGCTATTTCAAACTATCAAATGTCTAAACATATCATTCAAATTCTCGGCACAGACTTCAGAAAAAGGTTCTATCTTTTGAAAGTTTGCAATACACAACGTAGTTCTTTTCATTGCTAGACATAAAAAATACATAATTGTTACACCAATAATCAGTGTTTGATTTACGACATGTGTTCCAAAAAATGTAATAATTTGCAGCCCGAATGTACTTCACACTTATTCTCCTTTGTCTACTTTTTGCTGCTACAGTTGTCGTTTTCATTGTCATTGTTCAAAAACAACGACAAATCCTGGCACAGACTGCGTTTTTCAAGCCATAATAATTTTTATTTTCTACTTGCCATTTTTCCTTTTGATTATTTTTTGATTGCCAATTCATATCATCGTGTTCCTTTCATTTCTTATCGCTTGAGTTTAGATCGTAGTTGGTTTCCAAAATATTCCTTCTTTTCTACCTGTATTGTATTTATATTTTTGTGTCACAGTGCCTTCTCATCCAACTTCTTTCATGTACAATTTCGTCGCTTTCAAACAAAAATGAAACAATTGAACTTACAATTTTCGGGTCTCTGATCTGAAATTAGAAGTTGCAAGACGAATTGACTCTAATGTTCAATGTCAATCGGCCTAAAGTATTAGAGGAATGCATGTTGAATTTCTATTAAAATCTCATTTCCGCCGAGGTGGAAGACTTTGATGCACACTAAAACCGATTAACCCATGTGTAAATCGAGGATTGTCACGATGCTATAAAAGCCTAACGGAACTAGAAAAATCGGTTGAAACTCAATTTTCCCATCTTTTTTCTTCAAAAAAGTTCAACATGAAAACGGTATTTTGTATTCTTCTCTGTCTTACCTATACATTTGCCGCTGATGATTCAAGTACTACAGTCGTAACAACAACTGCTGGAACTACTGTTACTGGTGGAACTACAGTTACTGGTGGAACTACAGTTACTGGTGGCACAACAGTATCTGGAGCAACAACTGCAGCTACTGGAGCAACCACAAGTAAGAGTTCATTCCGAATTTAACCAAACTCAAAAAGTTGTTCTCCACTTTTTCCAGCCTCAGAGAATAAAAAACTTTCAAAAGTTTCTAAGTTCCATTCTTCTTTCTTTAACTTTACACTGTCTGAGAAAACAAAGAATATTATAAATCCGACTTTCCAAACACCAGTTTTCGAAACCAAAAAACGTGGGATCAATAAATAAATGGAAAGTTTGAAAAAACTTAAAATTGTTTCAATCAACATGTTGATTGTTGATTTTCCGCCAAATCAGGCGAAACCTCAGTCATAAAAATGAATGATTGCTGACGACGGCATAATCATAGAGTACATTATCAATTGATAACCAAAATTATAAGTGGCACGTGCTTCTCGTCTTTCTTGGTGATCGTTTTAAATAAAACATTTATTGCAATCCTGAAAATTTTAGCATCTAGTTGTGCCGATGATCCGAACACCAATTGCTCCCAATACACTTCTTTGTGCTCCAACCCCAAGTACACTCCACTTTTGCAGCAGTAAGTGGTTTAATAAAAACAGTTTCGTCTATTTAATCAAATTCAGATTCTGTCCAAAGACCTGTGGATTCTGTGGTGGTGGCTCCACTGCTTCCCCAGTCTCATGTGTGGATAGTTCCACCAAGTAAGTTTCGAAGAAAAAAATTGAACGCTGAATTGCGATTTTGAGCTGTGCCAATTGGGAAAAGAACGGGTTCTGCTCATCGACATTCTACAGCTGTACACAGAAAAAACAATACTGCGCGAAGACATGCAATCTCTGTACAACGAGTTGCTGATAAACCCGGAACCACCCGACCGAGAAGTGTTTTTCCGTCGAAATCTGTAAATATTTTGGTTCTTTGGCTACTCGTTTCTTTCTTCTTTTATCTCGGTTTCTTCTTGTTCCTTGCTCAATAAAATGAAAAGTTCCGTTAGTTTTCTCTTTTGCTCGGGATTTCTTACACGTGATAAGTAATAGGTTTCGAAGAAGAACTAAATGAAAAAAAAACAGGTGGCACTGCTCGTCGAGCCATCTGCTCGAAGAGTCAAATATTTGAAGAGTTTTGCTCAATTTCCAATGTGAGAGCGAAGTACAAGCTATGAGTATTGGCGTCTGGTATTGCGCCCGCAGTGCAAACACCATCACGAAAAATCACACGAATTCTCTTTTTTTTAATTGTGAAAAAAAGTTTGTAACGTTTCTTTTCTCATATTTGAAGCCTCTTCTTTAATTTTTTTTTGATAATTCTCTATATTCGAAGTTAATTGTTTTTTTGAAATTTAAAAATAGTAAAGCTATTAACGTTCATTTTCTGTGTTCAAGAAATGAGCCAAATGTTAAACTAGCAGCCCTGTAAATAGTGATTGGGCGAATTGCGCAGTGTTTTCGAAATTCTAAAAAGAAAAGAAAAGTGAAACGAGGAACAACAAGACTTCAAGACTTCTACTTACTTTAATTTTCTGCTAATTTTTCTTTTAAAATATTATAATATTACATTTTTACAACTGGGTTCACTAGAGGGTTCACCCTTTTCCGAGCAGAATTTCTCCACACATTTTTGCATCATAGGGGCTGCGAAAGCATACGGGTGTTTCCCCAAAACACTCGACTATCTTTCCCTGCGTCTCTTCATCTAACCAGTGCCGCCCGTCTTCTTTTCGCAGCGCTACTACGTGAGGCTGTGTTCGTTGCTGCAGCAAAATAGTTACGAAATTTTTCCAAGTTTTTTTTCTCTGTCCTAAAATTTGTTTTTGTAACTCTTTTTCGAATTTAGGATGTTAACATCGTTATCAAAGTAATAAAAAAGGTAGACTTAATCTCGTTAATGAGTTTTATTGTTATTTTAACGTACGCTTCAATAGTCTCAGTATATGTTTGTCCTCGTTGTGATCCTACTTTTGTTACTTCTCGCAAATTGGTTTCGGCTCGGCATCGATGATTGAAAGTTGGGGGTTTCTCGAATGACTCACAAAGATTCTAATTAAAACGCCTCCGTAGTTATTTTCACAAGAGATCCGTCATTGGTTATAATAGTTTACATGTTTTTGTTATCGAAAACCATGGTTTCTAGAAAAAAATGTTTTGATCATTGTTCCCATCGTTTCATCAGTACTGTAATAGTAACTATATTTGTCTCTCTAATCTATATTTATATGAATGACCGTTTTTTGTGATCAGTCTTCCACTCTTTCAATGCCGACGTGATCGGTGAGAAAAACCCATGATCATGGCGAGCTTTCAATGAGACAGGAATCAGAGAAACCAAGAAAAAGCGATTTTAAACTTTGAATTCGCATCTAGCCTTCACTCGGTTTGTTTGTTTGTTTGATGTCGTCATTCCCTAGGTCTCATGAGTTGTTGGGTATTCAATGTCAAAACAGACGTCATTAAAATGATGTCCGCATTATCAATTTTATCAGTGTCTGAAACTTCGTTCCCATGCCTCCTGTGAATCCATAGAAAAATCACGCGGCAGTAGGGAGTTAGAGTAGATAAAATTAGGGTTTCATTCAGCAAATATTTGCCTCCATTTGATTTTTATGCAAAGAGACAAGAGCATACTGTTCGGGTGCCAAGAGGTCGTCGCTATTTGCCGTCTTATCATATGGTTTGGCGCCAAGAAGTTGGATATCCGTTTACACACACCGCTGTTGCGATGGCATCAGGATTGGTGTGCGGCAGTTGGCGTTCAAACCGATGATCATAAGGTTTCAATGCACAATAAACACGTGGGTTCGATGTCAGAGCCAATTTTCTTCCGATTTTCATTCTATTCATTAGTTCCTTTTTGTGCATCAACTATTGTGACTTATAGGCGATTCTAGGGAACAGAATCCTAATATCTTACAGCTTGTATGTTTAACGACAGAAGTTCTTTGCACTCATTAAAACCCGTTTCTCTATCTTCATCTTTATCATCATCTGCCCTTATCGTGATTTGATCCGCCGGTTACCCCTTTTTTTATTTTTTGGTATGTTCGTGTTATCTGTGTAAATCGTAGCGGCAATGAAGCCTAATCATGTGGTGTGCACTCATTTCTTATCGGTTTCTTGCATGCAGAAACGTGATGTAAAACTCGCTGATTTAATGTTGGCATGATTCCAAATTCAATTTTGTACACTGAGATACTAATAGGTATTTTAAGCGATTGAAACAATAACTCGTTAATAGGTCGAAGAATCTTTCAAAGAATATAGATCGAACACTCATGATCATATGTTTTGCTGTTTTCCCATTCTGTCTAGCCTATTGTGATGTTCCGTGAACAGTCACACGCCTGCTCGTTCTTTCTGCCTGTTTCCCCGTTTCAATTCGTCATTCGCCTTTTTCTCATGACATCGAGAGACCACTGCTAGATAGATATATATTTGTGGCAGCAATTTCTTCTTTCCTTTCTTCTTTTTTTTCATCGTTCTTCCGGAGTTTAGGAGTCCCTCAAAAACTTGTTGACGATATATTGGTTCTGTTCTGCACGTTTCGTTTTGTAACCGGATACTTGCGTTTTTAATGTTCAAAACACATTGTGCAGACGATAATTTCTGAAAAATATTGTTTCTAGCGCACTTATAACTCTTTCGATAATAAGACTTTTATTCATTTTTAGAGACTTTTTACAGCCCAAACACTGATGTATCGAGTGCTTTTGAGTGGTGCTGCCGGTAGCGGAAAGGGTACAATCGCCCGAATGTTGGTTCGCGAGTTCGAGCCATTAGGATTCAATTACTTTGCGGCCGGAGATTTCATTCGTGATCATATTGCCAGAGGAACAGGTGAGAAAACATCTTTTGGCTAAACGATCTCAGACGATTTGTTACAGAGTTCGGACTTCGTGCACAATCATTTCTCAACAAAGGCGAGCATGTTCCTGATAGTATTCTCAATGGAGCCATTTTGGCAGAAATGCTCAAAGCGGGACCGAGAGTAGTTCTTGATGGATACCCACGAAACATGAGCCAACTAAAAATGGTGGAAGAACAGGCTCCATTGAATTTGGTTGTCGAACTGAAAGTAAATTGATTTGTGTTCGGAAGACAAACATGTTTTAAGTAACTTCCAGGTTCCTCGCAAGGTTCTCATAGATCGTTTATCGAAGCAATTAGTGCACCCAGCATCTGGAAGAGCTTACAATTTGGAGGTGAATCCTCCAAAGGAGGAGGTAAACAGCTTAAAACTAAGAAATGGTTTCTATAACTGATTTTTTCAGGGCAAAGACGATATCACAGGAGAGCCATTGTTCAAGCGTAGTGTGGATCAGTTGGAAGTGGCCAGAAGGCGACTAGAAGTCTACGACAAAACAGAAAACAAAGTTTTGGATTATTACAAGTGAGCTTTTTTATATAAATTTTTTGAAATTACAAGTGGTCGAAAATGGAAAAACATTTCTAGCTGCGACTAGACTTGTCTTTGAGAACCGAGACTTTTTCCTTTATTTTTTCTGTTCTACCACCCCTTAAAAAGTTAATAACTACAAAGAAGATCTGAAAAACCCTTTCCTAACTATTGATTTTCAGGAAGCAAAATAAGTGCGTCACTCTGTCAGGAGAATCATCTAAAGCTGTATTTGAGTCGGTTGCCGATGTGATGCGTCGTGATCTTGTGTCAACCACTCCAAGAACCGCATATGCCTAAAGTCACGAGTTTGCTCTAATACGACATTTTGTATTTCATCTTATCTCTCACCTCCCTAACTGACCCCAGCCCTAATTGATTACGGGTTTTTTCCTCATTTTGCTCCTTCCCGTAATCATTTTTCTTTGCCATTATGTAGCTCAGAAAATCAAAACGTTTTTTTCTCTCTGGACGCTTTATCTCGGTTTTTTTTCCCGAATTCATTATCTGATACGGATTTCAAAAATCCATTTGTTTTCCTGTTTCTCTCCACGACACATAATTTGTTTTCTTTCTTCGGTGTTTAAGTTTTCTCTCCGAATTATGGGTGTTTTTGCGTGTATATGAAAATTTTCATAACTTCAAAGTTATGTGTTCACTTCTGTAAAATTCAGATAGTCATACTACGTACAAAGAAGAGATCTTGAAAATATTACTCGAATTGCATTCACACTTTTACAGTAATGTTGACGCCTGAAAACGATGATGAGCAACATGATCGGACAGTACAATTTGTTACTGACTTTATACAAAAATCAGGACAAGATCTTTCTATTTTGAAATTAGAAAGCTTTGCGAATTTGTTGAAATCCATAAATCCTGCTGCTCGCATTCCTTCTTGGATGGAAATCGTAAGTTTTTAAATTTATTGAATTCAAAAAAAGTATGCAATTCTAGAAATCAGAAGTGGATAAACGATTTAATCGAACAAGAAACTGTTGCATTTTCTGCCGAGTCGACATTCCTGAAAATGAATCCGTCAAACTGAAAGTCGATCATGCCGCTATTGTACTAGTGACTAGAGTAATGGTGGCAGGTCGAAGTAAATTTGAAGCAGCACGAATTCTTCAATCAAACAATTTAAAAGTTTGTTCGTCTCATTTTGAAGATATAGTAAGTTCTTTTAAATGAGATTTCAATTTAAATTGAACAATTTTCAGTTCGATCAAATGTTCAGTGGATTGAATATTGAAGGAACAAAAAATTTTAGCGAAGCAGCGTTGGGATTGATGGAAAGATGGTGTGATATGTTTATTCGAATAAAAGTTCGTTGTTTTAATCAATCAGTTGTAAATTCATTATGTTTATAGAAAAATCAATTTGGCGAAAAAAAATTGAAGGGAAAGGAAGATGCAAAATTAAAACAAAAACAGAAGGAAAAGGAAGAAGAAAGAGAACGTACTAGAAATGATGACGAGGATAAAATGAGAATAGAACATGATGAGGAAGAAAGATCCGAAGCAGAAGTTAAAGAAATAAAGAAGGAAAATGATAATGAACAAGATAAGAAAAAAAGTGAAAACGGAACAAAAAAGGATCAAATAGTGGATGAAAAGAAAACTGATCAGGATGATGAAGAAACTCCGGAGTTCGAAGTTTTTGAATTGTTATCCATTCTGAATGACTTCAAAACATTATATTTTCGCCCGAGCGACAGCGATTCCTCTGTTCGAACTGTCAAGGAGACATTACCAATTAAAAAATTATTGAAAATGTCTCCTGAACAGCTTGTTAAAAGTGGTTGTTTGAGTATATTGGTGAAAATTAACGAAAAGTACAATCAGATAGATAAAGATTGTAACAATGAAGAGAAAATAGAAGAAGAACCTAGTACAAGTTCTGGAAGACCAAAAAGAGCCAGAATCGAAAATGGAGAAGATGAGAGTTTAACCGAAGAAGAAAAGGAAAGTTCAAACGAAGATTCTCAAAAAAGCTGGGATGGTGATAGAGTTGATGAATGGATGAGGAGTCCCTCAGAAGATTCAACAGGTGTAAAGAATGAAATCGAACAGTTGGAAGAACTGGCAAACGCTGAGAACAAAAGAAATCAATCTGCATAATAGAAAATATATAAAAATACTAACTTATAACGAACGGTTGTGAAAAGTACAAAACTGAAGACACTACTTACTCATATTATGAAATTTATTACATTTGGAAATTTAAATAAACTGTTTGACATTTTTTTTGTTCATTCTCAAGTTCATTGGTTAAAATTTCGCATGTCTTATTTCTATTTTTTTCGGAATTTGGTAATGTTTTGGAATTCAATAATAGTTTTTAGATGTCTCAAACGTCACACACAGCATCCAGACCAACAATTTTTCACAGGGATACAGCCAATTATATTTCCCAGTTTTTTCAATCATATAAGCTTCCATCTTCCGCAGTTAACCATATTATGTTTAAAAGGTTATGTCAACATTTGAATCCATTAGTTCTGCTTCCTTCAGTTCACAAACTGGTGAGTTCTAAATTCTACGATAAGTAGTTCTGATAATGATTTCCTTCAGGAATCTTTGAAATCGAATGTATTTTCTCATCAGCCATGTTCTATTTGTGGAATCGACGATCAAAATCAATTTTCATGTTTATTAGATGTGGACGATGCTGCCATGTTTCTATCTGTGGCTGTTCTGACTCAACAAAAGATGATTTCTCAGGCAAAACGTGATATTTTGAATGAGAATCTGGCCATTTGTGTGGACCACATCCGTATATTAGTAAGTTTTAGATTATCTGAAATTCTTTCTGAATTTCAAACCTTTTAGCATGGTGCCATGATGAAGCTAATAGGAATTTCATCCAAAACGAGTTTCGATGATCTCCCGGAATACAATTTTCTCGGTGCACGTGCTGTATACAATAATTTGATCGTATGTAGAGAAGTCAATACATTCTCATCAATAATTCGATTTTTGAGAGTATTCGACGCTTTTTCAATAATGAACCATTTGTGGAAATCGGAGAAGGAGAATATCGATCAATAGTCAAACAATGGTTATTGTTTCATATGCAAAGATTGAATCACCAACGGAGTTTCAATGAATTAACAGTTAATTCAGATGTTTCTGATATTCTTGACACAATTCATTCAGAGGTACTAACGTGTAGGAAAACAATCTCAAACTTCGTTTTTCTTTTCATTTTCAGGGTAAAAAGAGACTGAAACATCGACTACCGGTCCCTGAAGCTGAATCCATGCCTAGTATTGGAAGTGAAAAGAATTTGGATAACAATGAAGAACAAGCCCCAAAAGAATTAAAATTAGAAGAGCCAGACCTCGAAAAAGTGAAGATAGAGGAACCTGATTATGAAGAACAGACATCGTCAGATACACATACAGTTCCATCTGCGTTACCCAGCACATCTTCTTCATTTCCGTCATTGATTCCATCAAATAGCACAGTTTACACATTGAAAAATGGCAAGAAGGTAGTCAAGGCTCCAGCGAATTTGACCACGTCGGCTTTGGCAAGTAGTTCAGGAAAATTGGTCGTTTATCGAGTCGCGAAACGGAAAGTATTCAAAAGACATCAAGAGAGTGATGCTCGGAATCCTGAACATTCACAAGCAGTTAATAGAACTGTAAGTGAAATTACAGTTTAGGAATAACTTCACTTTGATTCATACTTTTCAAAATTCATAAATAATTTTACGTTTCAAGAAAAGTGACAATACTTCCGGTCGTTCTAGCTGACAAAAGTTCTTTATTCTTCCCTTTACCGTGTATGTTTATTCGTCTTTTCGTGTTTGTTTCTATGATTTATTTTGTTTTTCATTTTGAACCATTCCAATAAATTTACTCGTTTAAAAAAATTTTAGTTTTTGAATAACCAAGAAGACTAACCATCAAATGCCACATGTTATAGATAGAAGCACGTGAAAACAAAGAGATTTTTGCATTTTCGTATCAAATTTCTTGGCCGCTTTACTCCCGCACACCCAAGAGTGGTCAATTTTACACCCCATCAGAGGATTCCTCAGAAAATGTTTTTGTTTTCAGTCGTTTTTCCTTCTATTCAGTTTTCAAGTCAACCCAAATAATTAGGACACGGACAGAGAGAAGAGGATACATAATATGCATCTAAACCGCCCGCCTTCTCTTTTTTTTTATAATTCGGTTAACCACATCGTATCATCTTGGGGGTTTGGAGGATGACATTTTCAGTAACCCCTGAAATGAAATAAGCATAGATGATTTCCGGCTCAGATTTTGGTAGAAATTTCGCACATTTTTAAAGAAGAAGTTCGAATTGTATCATATACTACGAATCGAACTTTTTAATCAGGCATAACACACATTTTGTTTATTTTTGACCGATTTGATCTGTTTTCCCTTGTAAATATCAGGAATAGAAGAAGTTATGAATACAACTTGTTATTCTGAACATGAGAAGTTCCAATCTGAAATATTTGCAACATTGAACATTTTGTGAAATTTTTTTTTGTGAATATTGTGTATACTGTTTTGTGAATACTGAATTTTTAAAAATCCTTCACCTAGAGTTTTGAACCGTTTCTGAAATACACCTCTTCGGATAATTGATGCCGTACTAATTTGTAATCTTGAAAAAGTCACAAAACTTCGCTTTTTCACACGATTTGTGTTTGTTTCCTCGGGGGAGTCCCCACTGAGTTGACGGACGTACTACGGATGTAACAAGAAGTAGAAGGAGAAGAAGACAAAGAAGGAGAAGTAGAAGAGGAAAGAAAAAGGAAAAGACAAGAAGTTTCGTTCATTTTATCGCGGATTTATATCAAACTTGTATGTGTGCATTTGAAGAATGCTTTCTTTTCGATAGAGTTTCCTTTTTCTTTTTGAACACTTGTTTCTAGTCTTTTCGTGTTATTGTATGTATAGTTTTGAGTCTTAAAAAAGCTTTGAAAACTGTGAGATTTGAAAAAAATGTATGTGCTCTTCTTTGATTCCACTAATCTAGTGGATACAATAGGGACATTATTTCATCGTTTTAGGGTAGTTTAAATCTTCAAAGTTTATATTCTCTACCGTAATCCAAACGTAGTTTTTTGAGCGTCGTCCTTTTTTTGAACTTTTTGTTATATAAAGGAACTGTACGCAACCCAACTTTCATGAAAGAGCAGGGGTCTTCGAGGGACAAGTCTAGGTTCGAACCGTAACTCTAGCAGTGGTGGGGGCTATTATTCGTAACCAGATCTTACCCGCGAAAGCCTCTGCGCCTTAAAAAAAGCTTGACTGCGTACTGTACCATCATAATATACCATCAAACGTTCATCCAATGTCGACTGTTAAAGAAGTCAATCTGCATATCCGATGCCTTTTCTCTGTGTTTCAGGAGAGATGTAGAGTAGCCATGAAAAACCTTCATTTGCAAAACCCAAAATTGTTAGATTGATGCCGGATTACATTCGGAAAATCTTGGATGTCTGTTTAATTTCTTGATTGAACTTTGAAATAAGCCACAAAAAAAAAAGACACAAGCCACCGAAAAACCCAACTTAGGACCCACATCAAAGTTTCCTCCTCCAACAGATAGAGCAACAAAACGCGTGACTCTTCATTGTCATCTCATTCTTGTTTTTTCTTGTTTCTTCACTCCTCTTTTCTAACTCTTCACGATTAATCTGAAGCATTTGAATTTTTGAAACAAATGTTGTTGAATACATTTGAATCACATTGTGTTACTCATTGGTGTTCCAAATGCGGTGTCTCAACTCGTTCGGTTCAAATTGAGAAAAGGAACAGAAAAGGGATGTAATTTCGGACGATTTGATTGTCTCCTTCTTCTATTTTGCATTCATCACTCTCATTTGGCGGAATAGGGAAAGGGTTTCGAACTCTTTTATTTGTATCCCAATACTTCCTGTTCTTTTCAATTTCTCACTTTTGTTTCTCGGTGCAACTTTCAAGATGAGTTTCAACAAAAAACATTTTCTATCTTTTTTTTGCAGAAGAAACAAAAAAAGAAGAAGAAGAGGAATAAGAAATGCATCGAATTGTCCTTGTTTTCTAGAAAGATGACTTCTGTTTCGTATTTTCACTCTACGTCTCTATAACTACACATTTGCTTTGCTTTCGTAGTTTCAGAAGGATAGACGAAGATTTCTTCCCATGATTATCGACCAGAATAATGTGAGTTTTTTGGTTTATGAACATTTTCAAAATAACAAAAATTTGAAGTTATGATATGACTGTCAAAGGTTTACGATCAACTATAAGAATGTTTTACTGTACAATCAAAAAACAAAAGGCAACTGGAATATGATTTGATCAATTGAATTTTTCGAAAACAAAAATGGATTTATGCGTTTGCATAAGGTGATTTCAATGAAGTAGACATTTAGATCAGACCCGATTTCCTGATACAACTTTTCTTTTGAAATTTCGTATACTTGAATTTGCGTTAGACATTCAGGAAAATAGATTTCTGCTAATAATATTCGAATAGTGCATTACAGAAAATACTGTTTTCAAAAATGAATTTCAGGGGTCGTATCGAGAAGACACTAGACTGGATGCAGAGATTGATAGACGGGTTCGAACTATGCATTATCATACCATTAGCAATGATCACAACGTTTCTGCTCATCTTCTTGGTAAGGGTTTCAAAAACGTTGACTTGCATTTTATATTCTTGTTGAACACCTATTCAATCGAAAACAAATCATGATTTTTCGGTTTGAGTTTTTTTTCGAAACAAAAAAGTGGAAGTTCAAAGAAACAAAAAAAAAGTTGGTGAATCTCAAAGTCGTTTCAAGAATTCAGAGCATGTTTCATCCTTTAACAAAGTACATCATTAAATAGAATAAACGATTCTCTATCTCCTTTTTTATACGTCCATTCACATCAATTGATGGAAAGACCCCGCGAAAAAAGACAAAAGCCCCCCTCTTTTTCCCATTTTTTGCGCCCGCCGTTCTCGAGGGACTTATTGTAAGGAGCCGCAAAAAAGAGGAAAAGAGAAGAGCATTCCTGCTGTTTCTTCCCCCGTCTGTTTTCGGATTCTTTTGCTTTTCGAGCATTTTGGTGTGTGTATTCGAAACAAAACAATCACGCAGTTATCATATTGTTTTTCTTTGGTTTCAGTAGTATTGCTGAATCCGATAAGCTTTTGTTGCCTGGAAGACAATATTTGTGTAATGGTGAAAACTCATAACTTTGAGAAGAAATTGAGGATTCGGAGTAAATATGAGAATATAGAAATTTCATAGGTCTATAAGTGTTAGTCATAATTTGACTGTAGTTTTCAGGATAAGAACAACTTTTAAGCCCCAACCAAATATAAAAGAAACAAATGTCCTCCTTTTAAACGAGCTCCAAACTTCAAAACTCAAATCGTCGATCTTTTGGTTTTGTGCTCATAATGCTCAAGAACATCTCCATTTTTAGAACATCAGCCAAAACTCACACAAACTCAAACTTGACAAATTTGACATGCAATTCTTTCGTTTCTCTAAAAAGCAGAAATGTTTCAAAAGTTTGAAAATGCACAAAAGAATTTATAATTTTTGAGAGTTTTGAGTAAACCTCCGCACCTTTTTTCAACACTATCATCCTAGAAAAAACTAATTCTTTCGAAAAAAGGAGGGTCAAAGTGTAAGGAATGAAATTTAGGAAGTAGTAGTTTTCTCACACTTTTGTCTGGTTTAAAGTGCATTTTCCAAATGTCTTTTTTCTTTTTCCTCTTGTTCTTGAGCATCGCTTTCCAATTATGTGCTCTTCCACGACACAACATCATAGTGGGTGGCACCTCACTCATTATCTCTCTATTTTCTTTTTTTTTCTTTCTTTTTTCTTATTTTGCTCTTCTTCAACACTCATCATTTTTCAGTGCATTCGGGTCATTGTCATGTTTTGTTGCACACGAGCGCAACGGAAAAAAGCAGCCGAGAAAATATCCGGGTCTTTACGGAAACACGATTCGGGGCCCATGTTTGCGAGATTAGAAGAATTCGATGTACTCACTCCACTTCAAACGACGCCAGCTGTTAGTATTGCATCTGGAAATTATAAGGTATGTCTTTGAAAGGTCCAAGAGAATATTATTGAAATTCCAGAATTATGGAAGTTCCAGTCCGTCAACGTCATCTGGTTCAGATTCTAGGATACAATTAATTCCACCAATCTTATCATCATCCTCATCAGATTCACCTCCTCCACCGAGAAGACCAAATCATGGGAAAACGTTAATAGTTCCATTAAATGCATCAAGATGTAAGGTTTTTTGATTTCAAAAAATGGATTCATTGGAAATGTATCGTAAATACTGAAATTGAAAAACAGATGGGACAGGAGCCCATTCAGAAGACACAGTTAAAAAAAATAGAAGATTATGATTGAGTTACAGTATTTACGGTTTATAATTATCTACAGAAGAATGAAAATCAGAGAATGTTTTCTGTTGTTTTTACAGATCGCTCTCCGATGACCATGAACATAGCTGGAACTCCTGATAGTCGTTTGACTTCATTTGAGTGTGGAACAACGAAAAGTTGTGCAACAATACCAGAAGATGATGAAGATGAAATGAATGAACTTCTTTCAATTGATCGAACATCTCTATCTGTTTATGAGCAACCTTCGGGCAGATTTGGTTATTCTGCATATAATCTTTCTCTTCCACAACCAACACCAGAGTTTCAGGTACATTTTACTTTATTAACTGGCAGTTCTTAGTATTAAAATCTCTTTCATTAATATCAAATAAATCTTTTCAGTCATCCTCATCAGGCTTCTCGCCGATGGTAAGATCCAAAAAGCTTCGCCTCTTAAATTTCAGTCAAGCTTCTAAATAACTTTTTCGTTCCTTTGTAACCTGATTTTGTCCTGACGTGGCATCTCATTTTATTATTTTGCTGAAAACTATAAGTCTTCCAGTATATAAAGTTTATTTTCAGCTGCCTGCACCAACGTATTCTCCTCCGTCTCTTCCGTCTGAATCGCCTGCTTCCAAGCCTACAAAAATCGATATTCCTGAATTTTTGGATCCAGACGAAGATCTGGAACAAGATCCTGTTTCTGTTTATGAGTGAGTCCAATGTATTCAAATAATTAATTTTTGAAAATGTTTAGATTTTCAAGAGTTTCCGATCCAAATTCCCCACATTCTTCTTCGAATTCAATCAGTGATAGTTTTTATTTAAACAATTTTGATGTGATATCATCAGCTGCAAGTAAGTGTTTTATCTATTTGATTGAGTGAGTATGCACCTCCTGATATGAAAAATAAATATTTTATTCTCTTATTGTTTTCAGATTCCCAAATTTTTGAAGCGAGTCTTTGTGGAGAATCAGACGTTGCTTCAAAGTTTCAACTCCACAGGTACAAATCTAGATGAAAACAATTCTTAGAACTCATTAATCAGTGTTTCTCTTTCAGAATAGAAGAAGAGTCGGAAAATGGAGATGAACAAAGTGGAGTAGGCGGTCCGGAGCCTCAAATCAATAGTATGACAAGTAGCACTTCTCAATTTTTCCCACGGAGTATCTCACAACAATTTGATATGATGAGACTATAATAAATTGATTTTTCTTTTTGCTCTGATATTTGTTTTTATGAATTTCAGAATAAAAAATACAGGTACGGTAATTGGGTTTGAAGTTTTCAAGAAGTTCAATAGTTATAAGTAACGCTATCTGCAGATTCTTGTGTTTTTCAATGCATTGTACACAAAAACTTTTCATTTTCTCAAACAAGTTTTATAAATGAATTCCAACAGTTTCGATTTGATACTGAACTACTTTTCATCCGTGTTACTTCAATCCTTCTACTATTTCCCTCAACAAATCCGAAAAGTTACCGCTCAACTCCTTACAATACTTCAAAATCCTTTCGCTTCGTTTCTATCAGTTTACCTCTCTCTCTTTCTCTTCCGATCCGGTGTATTCCTGCACAGTACTCCCCATCATTGCTCTGTGTCTCTTCATCTTACACACTATTCCTCCAAATATCCAAACATTTTCGAAGTCTCCGCCAACGCAATGTGTGCTCTCTTTAGCTCCTCCCGGGATGAAGCACTTGAGCAGTTTGTGGATTTTCTCTTTTCACATTTCCCCCTTTCTGTTCTCGAAACTTTCCTTCGTTGATCAGCAATCATGGTAAGTTTCAGTTCATTCAAATTGAACTTTTTGTTTTTTCCTGATGATTTCGAGTTCTTTTTGTTCAGGGAGATGTCGTCGCTGATGCTCTTGAGCAGCTCTCTGCTGACCAAATTGAGCAATTCCGTAAGTATTTCAACATGTTCGACAAAGAAGGAAAAGGA
Source organism: Caenorhabditis brenneri (assembly GCA_000143925.2). Taxonomy (NCBI): domain Eukaryota; kingdom Metazoa; phylum Nematoda; class Chromadorea; order Rhabditida; family Rhabditidae; genus Caenorhabditis; species Caenorhabditis brenneri. Next base: position 303,963 of record GL379942.1, read on the forward strand.
TACATTCGTGCTACTCAGGTAGGATTCCTTCATCTGAAACAGTCAAACTATTTCATTTTTAATAAAGGTAGGACAAATTCTCCGTACCATGGGACAAGCTTTCGAAGAGCGTGATTTGAAGCAACTCATCAAGGAGTTCGATGCTGACGGTATCAAAACTCATTTTATATTTCCCGATATAAAATTGATTCATTTCAGGTTCCGGAGAGATTGAGTTCGAAGAGTTCGCCGCCATGGTTGCCAACTTCGTTGTTAACAATGAGAACGACGAAGGACTCGAAGAGGAACTCCGTGAGGCCTTCCGTCTTTACGATAAAGAGGTTAGTTACTGTGTTTTCTGTCATCTTCCAATATTTACTATGTCATTTCTGAGAATTTAACGCAAAGAACATTAGGTCAATATAACATTTCTATTGATTCAATTAATACGAGGCTACTGTAAAGAACGATATACCATCAGAAGGTATTCTTATTACTCAGGAATATTAACTTTAGAACTATATTTTTAAAGTTTTCAACTACAGTTTCTACTGATATTGAATGACTATTTTCAATATTTTTCACGAAATCTTCCGCCACACACCGGTTTCTATTACTTCATGATCTTCAATTACTCTTCATTTTCAGGGAAATGGATACATCAACGTCTCTGATCTCCGTGACATTCTCCGTGCTCTTGATGACAATGTCTCAGAGGAAGAACTCGACGAAATGATCGCTGAAATCGACGCTGACGGTTCGGGAACTGTTGATTTCGACGAGTTCATGGAGATGATGTCTGGAGAATAACTTCTTTCAAACTTCTGACATTCTGAAACTGATGATTCTGATGACTGATTATCCCTTTTCTTTATATCTTCATTGTAAAATACCAATCCATAATTTTCTAAACAATTTGTTTCCTTTAATTTTTCTAAAGTTCTAATTGTCGTGCGGAAAAGTAAAAGTTCAAAATTCCAAAGTATTCTAATTGTTTTGTGAACAGGAAAAAAATTCGAAACCAAAAATTTTTTTTATTGATTAAAAAGGAGATTCTTGTTCAGAATAAGTTGTGTAGTATTCCGTACTGCTTGATTGAACTTGACAGACAAGAAGAAAATCAAATACTTGTGGTGGTGCCCAAACGTACTGAAAATCTCAAAATTAAAAAATGAAAACAATTCATTCCACACACTTACGTTCAATGATCCATTTGTCCATGCTTGACTTGCTATTACTTGACCAGTTGAATTAGATTGTGGATATCCAGGAGCCCAGTTTGAATAACCATTTGGATTGAACTGAAATTAGATTAATGTAAAACAGAATGCCTTCTTAATCAAGTACAGGCAGTTTAGGTTGATGTAATGGTTGCTCCCAAACCCATTGATTATCCACATAATGAAGTCCGATGTAATATGCCGTTGGTTTCATGTATTTAAATTTATCCAACATGTAATCTGAAATTGGAGAAGAAAGGCATGTGGAGCCTACTTGGAAACAATATTACTTTTCACGAACTCATGTTTGTTCTGACTGAATTCGCTGACTAAATACGAATTTTTGATTTCGTAGTCACACCATTCCATAGCATGTGGATAACCATAACTACCACCAGTTGCCGTGTATCCAGTGACACAAATACCGTACTTGGTGGAGGTTTCATTAAAATAGTCATCCTTATACTGTACCGATTCCTGTGGACAGAAACAATTGGCTGAAAACTTTTGTTGTATCTACTGTAGAACTTCAATTGAAATTGATCAAAACTCTTACCACTCAAAAGAGCATTTGTCAGTTGTTTGACCAGTTGTGAAGTGTTCATTTCATCCACAAAACTGTAACCAGGACTTGCAAGGGATTGAATCTTGCTGATGGCATTTTTATCACTTGTACAAGCTACAGTAATCACAATTACTCCATTATTTTTCAAGCGATTTGCTGTGGGCACTGGATCTAAAGAAGTGCCGGTTCCTCTGAAATAAATGTGATTTGGACAAGGATCTTCAAAAAAAAACCAACTGGTAATCGGCTGCAAAAGCGATGATAACTCTTTTGAAATTGAAACGATATGTACGACTTCTTCCGTCTTTCAATGCTTGTTCAGCTGCAAGCAGTCCCCTGAAAGCATCAGAATTTCGAAGTTTTATATGAAATCAAAACTTCGGACTACCTGCTCAAATAAGATGAATTTGTACTATCAACGGAAACCAATGATCCTTGAATAACATTATAAAAATCATTGAATGATTTGGATGTATCATATTGAGCATTGACAGTTGCATTTCCATCATAAGTTACTAATCCAACACAAGTACTTCTTGGATCAGCTGGATATTTTGTTGGTCCAAATGTGGAAACTGCTCCAAATACTTGAGAAATTGTGTTGCGAACCTAAAAAAAATGAAGGCGTTGAAATGAAATTAGAGATTGGAATACCTGCCACAATTGTGCATTTGTCATTAGCTGTGACTTATCAACAACTACCATAATATCAAGCCACAGGTTTTTAATGTTTCCTTGGCATCGTGGATCAGTGTATACATCAGAATTCAAAGGAACAGTAGACGAGGTCACTCCTAGAAATCAGAAAAAAAAAACAAATGTATTGAAGCTACAGAATGCATTGATAACATTTGTTTGAACTCACCAAGTAGACGAACTGCCAGGAAAACGAAAACTGTAAACATTGCACTGCGAGTTTTTGACCATTTCGATCATATTACTTCTCGTTTATATACCCATACATTGCTTCAACAATGTCTGTAGATTGCTTTGAAGTCATCATAAAGTGTTGCTCCTGATATTTATCATCATTTCAAAACTGTGATGATAAGAAATGGCAAATGACCAAAAAAGGAAATGTTTCTCCGTCATAAGATGACTTGAAATGGACATTTATAATTGGGTACAATTCTTGATTCCTTTGAATATTCAGTTGGTATTTATGTGTGTATCATTGTTTTAATTAGTCAAATCAGCCGGTTTCCGGCTCTGCAGTTTTCTGATTTCTGAAACGCAATCTTCTCTTCTATATACAAAAGGAATAGTTCTGTGTGTCTGTCCAGCGCTTATCGCTGAATAACTTTTGTACCCCTCGACCGTTTCCTACCATATTTGGTATGTAGTCATGGGTCACCGAGCGCTTCAATTCTATAAAGTTTGGAGCACGGGTTACTGTAGGATTACGGTAGCTACAGTAACCAGATAACTCAGCAATAGCTAGAAAACGGGTTCGAAGTGCTCAGAATTGTTCCATTTTTTGCATGTACTATCAAAGGGATCCCAATAGTACACCATCAAAAAATGGTGGAGATTACTGTAGGATTACGGTAGTTATGGTACTCCGAAAACTCAACTGGCAAGCTCTAGATGGATAACCTTCCAGAGCATTCTCCCATACTTGTGAAATCGCGGGCCGGCCCGCGGGCCAAGCGGGCCCGGCCCGGCCCGTTCGGCCCGCGGGCCGGGCCGGGCCGGGGCGGACCGGTCAAATATTCAGAACGTCTTTAGTTTTCCGATTTTAGTTACGTCTCATTGTCCCTACATTCAAAGCTCAAATCGTTCCTTGCTGGGAACATGTGTTATTGTTGCAAACTGTTCGAAGTTCTTCTGATTTTACTTTTTCTAAAATTCCATATCATCCACTGCTTTCGTGAAACCGACCACCTGCTTGAGTGACAACTCTATTGCCGTATGAGAATGATCGCTCTTACGTTCGCACCACTCACAATGCCAATGCCGACTGGTTGTCGCGTATGATTCTTGACTATCCCAGGTATTCTGAATAAAAAATCGCCAGTGCCGCGATTCTGATGGTGATGATATGCATCATTGGGCTCTATGTCGTTAGGTGAATCTCTGCTGAACGTATCGGAAGTGACTCAGAATCGATCAGCAGATCGAGCAGATCATGACAATAGTACAGGTTGTAAGTGGAACTCAATACCGTCGTCGACCATTGAGAACGAATGGCGCAATGTCGACGATCGGGTCGAAAAGTGCAAGGAGTGCTTATCACTGGATGATCGGCTAGTCGTACCGAAAGTCTACATAGCAGTTGTAGCTGAGCTGCCCTGCACATCCGGGATG
>GL379943.1:0-10269 GCA_000143925.2 Caenorhabditis brenneri
GAAGCCCCCAAATCTCCAGCTCCCATCGTTTGACGCTCCATAATCTTCGGGTCCACCTCGAAGCGGCCTTCGACGATTACGAAGATTTTGTTCGGGCGAGGAGCACGAGTAGGAGAGATTGCGGCGGATGAAACGGATGTTGAAGATGAAGCAGCAGCAGATCCATCCGGATGTAATGCGCCTTCGGATGATGTGGATTTAGATGAACCAGGACCGTCGAATCGAAAAATGGCTGAATATCAAGATTGGTTAGTGAACAGAAATCAGCTTATAGGTAGCAATAAGTGTTTTTCAGTCCATTCGATCGCCTCCACTCTTCAGTTCACCCCATAATCAGAACAACGCGAGGTCTATATTATTAGATCAGTCTTTTCTCCAAAATTGATCAATTTTCTGTATATTTGCCACCACTCTCTGAGTATACCAATCTGTAGGATCACCAATTCCCTGTGTTTTCAATTGCGAAGTCCCCATTCCAACAATGCAAAATTGCTCTGAACGATGCTCCGAAATTCCGCGCACATGCTGTTTACCGTAAATCTACCCGATTTTTTTCGAGGAGTTTTGAAGATTTTTTCTAGCGTTTCCGGGGTGATTTTCAGCCAAAAACTTCAATGTTTCTCAAGAAGTATCAAACAACTAACGAAAAATATCCGTTGATTTTGTAGCGGGAGCTTCTGTGAACATTTCAAGCTATTAACCGTCAAAAAATATCGAAAACTGACTGAGGAGATAGACTTTTTCGGTAGCCAAAATATAGAATGCCAATTTTGACATGGAGAAAAAATATTTTCCTTTTTTTATTATGTTTATTACAATTTTTCTTAATTTTTCTAACTAGTTTTGTACGAATATTGATCATTTTATTGATTACATAGCTGAAAGTGCATGCCGAAAAAAATTCGTAGGCGTACTTTTCCAAAGTTTTTGTGCTTATGCGCCTTTCTTACTGTAGATCGTTCGCAGTTCTTTTTCGGAGGCGAGGAGAGCGTGTTGTTTCAAAAAAACTTCCTTTCTTTTTTCTTCAAGACTTATTCGAAATATGTGGGATAAAAAAAGCTACGCTGAACTCGAATCATAATTTTTATTTTCCATGCGACATAGACGAAAGGATTTATTTTGAAAATCGGTCTCATGAAATGTAATTTCACTTTCGTAATGAAGTGTGTTGCTGTGTGTATTTGAAAAGAAAATTTGTTTTCTGCAATATTTTTTCATTTTTGGCAGCCGTTTTTGATGGCCTCAAACAGTTAAATGTTTGCAGATTCTCCGTGGCATTGAGTGTCTGCTACTCCGTACTTTCACATCTTCCTCTCTTTTCCGCCTCTTTTCAAAGTGCACTTGCTCGCTACTCTCTCCACTCTCCTTTTGTTACCGAATTTCCACGTTTCCGTAACAGTTGGCTTTGTATATGATTCATTTGGACCTTTCTTACTTCTAACATGAGTTTTTGTTTTTTTTTCCGTTCTCCTCGACTTATCTTAAATCTAACGAAGGCGGTATGCGAAAAACAGGAATATAAGCCAAGCACTCACTACATTTTCCGATTCTTTCCTCTTTCATTCCGTTCTTATAACCTTGTTTTCCTATTTTCAGGGCCTCCGAAGATCGGAGTAGAATGAGTAAAAATGACGACGATCATCACCCGCTGCTCCACACAACGCCCGAGAGTTCGGTTAAAATTCCGGTAAGTTCTGTTTTCTTGAATAAATTGCAATAACAATACATCGTAATATTTATATATATATAGTTTCGATGTCCGGAAGTTTCGATAGTGATACAATATTACCCGTTGAAAAAGTTTTGGCAGTAAGTTTCCAAAAAGAATTCCACAAAACTTGCCATTCTAATTGGATGCATACCTCCTCGTCTGAAAGAACAGGGCTTTCTTTGAATTTCGCATTCGTCCGCGTCTCAACGGACGATAGCCATCTAAGATCCTCAAGCCAGACGGCCAACAACCAAGACTTTTCATTTCCAATTTCCCCCTTATTTAGCCCCCGATTCCAACAGATCGTTCTTTATTTTCCAGGTACCCTCGGTATCGGTTGGCAGAGAATCATCACCAGCACGAAGTAGTATGAAGACTGCAATTTTAATATGGCTGACACTACAGAACAGTATACATACCCTACTTATCAGGTAAACGAATCAGTTGTTTTTATTAGATTTAACCCCTTTCTATCAACTAAATTCTATAAAACCCCGGTGGTTATAGGCTGACAAGATCGCTATGCCTAAGCCGCGTAGTTTTTTGTTGTTGCTATGTCAGACTAATCATAAATGCGAACATATAAAAAGTACCTATTATCAAATTTTTAACAAATTCATTAAAATTCTCAAAACGTTGATAGTTAGGAATTCAATTTATAGGTATTCGCGTGCTCGAGAAGTGGATGCTATGTTTGTAAGCACTGTCGCTGTCTGGCTAACAGAAGTAATCAAATGTGTGATCTGCCTCTTTCTGGTAGCACAAGAAGAAACACCAAGGAGGTTGGTTTTAATGACGAAATTAGAAAAGTTCATATGAATCTTGTTTCAGGTTCGTTCACGCTCTCAGAACTCAGATACTCGAACAGCCTTATGATACATTGAAAGTATGCATACCGGCCATGATATACATAGTACAAAATAATCTCTTCTACGTGGCAGCTTCTCATTTAGATGCAGCAACCTTCATGGTATGAAATTTATCTTGATCCGAAAATCGAAGGAAAAACCGTTGCTTTTTCTTCCAGATAACATCACAGCTGAAGATTTTTACCGCTGCTATTTTCACGGTTATTATCTTGCGCAGATCTCTCAATAGGACACAATGGTCAATATTTTCTATCTGCCATTCAACTTTTTAAACTTTTGTTTAATTTCAGGTTCGCTCTTGCTGTTCTCTTCACTGGAGTTTCCCTGGTTCAACTTCAAGGAACGAAAGCAAAAGAAATTGCTGGCGAATCACCATTCATCGGGTTTGTAGCCGTTGTTGTAGCATGTTGTTTGTCTGGTTTTGCGGGAATTTATTTCGAAAAGATTCTAAAAGGATCAGCTCCAGTATCACTGTGGATGAGAAATGTTCAAATGGCTGTTTTTGCCATTCCGTCTTCCTTTCTGGCAATCTACATGCAAGACTCAAAAACAGTCAATGAATATGGTCTTCTTTATGGTTTCGATTCTATCGTATGGCTTACTGTACTTTGGTACGGTATTGGAGGTTAGTCATCAAAACGTTTTTTTTACGAAAGGAGTTATGAAACTACGCCTCACAAAAGATTCAAATATTTCGCATTACATTTATAGGAAACAATAATAAGTGCAAACATACAAAAGCTTCCGGTGTAAAAAATGAAAAGCAAAAAAAAGAGAATCAAATCGCACGTCGTAAACTAAACATTTTCACTTTGCAGGTCTATCTGTCGCGGTTTGCATTAAGTACGCCGACAACATTGCCAAGAATTTTGCCACTTCTGTCGCTATTGTCCTTTCAACTATCGGATCAATGTTTCTTTTTGATTTCATTCCATCTTTAACATTCTTGCTCGGTGCCGCCCTTGTTATTTTCTCAATTTTCCTTTATTCTTCACATCAAGCAATGGTTGCAGCTCTCGGTCGATTACGGGGAGAAATTCCTTCTACGAAGGAGGCTTTTTGTTTATAAAAATAGTTTTGAATACGCAAATTAAAAATATATCGGTTGTCAAATTCGGGGTATCTTCTTTCTTTGTTCAATAGTTTTAATTGTGTATTTGATTTTAACATAATTTATTGCATTTAGGAATTGTTAGGCATTCTTCCAAAATGTCTCTTTGACACTGACCTTCATTTTTGTTAGTTCATGTTTTTTTTCATAAAAACTGATATCACTTATCATTCTCTTTACTGTGATTGTTAAATCTGTGGTTTGTCGTTCGCGGTGTGATAATTCTCCTTTTTATTCTTTCTTTTCTTCCCAGTTCTACTCCAATAAACAATTTATTGAGTTTCATTATGACTATTGTCTTTTAGTTTAAATCTAACCCCACCCTTACTACTTTGTGTTATTTAAATTTCTACTAAACATCTCCATCAAAGTACAACATGGACCTCATGTGTCCTCTCCTTCACCAGCTGTGCACTTGCTTCTTTTTACTGCGTCTCTGCAAAACACGTTCTCTCTCTTACCGCAGCTGGTCCGACAAACGCCACGTAGTGACCCGGATATTTTCCTTTTCACAAATTCATTTTGATAATATCGCTTTGTTGTCTTTTAATATATGCACATCACTTGTTTGTGTTTTAGAGAAACAGAAAAGTGTGTGTACAATGAATAAGAGACGGAGAAGACAAAAGCGTGAGAAAACTGAGACTGGTTGTTGTATAGAGATGCTGGAGTATTGCACCTTTCTATACTTTTTTGCTTTGAATACGATCATTCGATTTTTTACGTACTAGATAGTTCCCGCTTCAATTTGGAGTCATATGATCTAGTCTGGGATACATACCTTTTAGCTTCATTTATTGTTTTTGTGTTTCCTCTTACTCTTTTTTGACTTCATAGTATTTTTTTTTCCAAAATTTGAACTTGCAGGTCAAAATGGCTCCGTCAAAAGGGGACACCATAAAATACACCTCTCTGGTAGTTCTGGTTGTCCAGAACTGCTCTCTTGTGCTTTTCATGAGATATGCCATGACCAAGGATCGTCCGAAGTTCTTGAAGGTATTCAATTCAGACATTTGTTAACGAACCAAAAATATTTCAGACGATTTCCGTGTTCTTTGGAGAGATTTTCAAATGTACAGTGAGTTTAATCTTGGCATGTATCGAGGAAAAGAGCATTAGCAAGTAAGCCGTTTTCAAATCTCAAACTGTAGATACAATTTTTTTTCAGAGGACTTCGTCGAATTCATCACGAATTCTTTGTCAATTGGAAAGACACATTGAAAGTATTAGTGCCATCGGCTATATACACCGTTCAGAACTTCCTTCTCTACGTTGCAGTTGATAATCTTCCAGCTGCCACGTATATGGTCACCTATCAACTAAAAATACTCACAACTGCTGCGTTCACTGTTCTTGTACTTCATCGCCGTCTCTCAATTCAACAATGGATTTCTTTATTCGTTCTTTTTGCTGGAGTCGTTGTAGTTCAATACGTAAGCTCATATTACTTCATTGTGTTCAACAGCTGATTTAAAATTCAGGACCAAAAAATGTCAAATGAGCGAGAAAAACAAGCCGCCCTTGAGAGAATTTCCACGACGATCGCTCCAACTACTGTATCTCCTCTTTCCAACTTGACATCCACTCTCGCTGCTGTCATCACAACTGCTTCTACATCTGGAAAACACGAGAACTCCATTCTCGGTTTCATTGCTGTTTTGATAGCATGTGTATTGTCTGGATTCGCTGGAATTTATTTCGAAAAGATTCTCAAAGGTTCGAATGTATCAATTTGGATTCGTAATATACAGCTTGCTCTTCCCTCCATTTTCTTCGCCTTTCTTTTTGCCTCAGTAAGTTTTTCAAATGATTGTTTAAATTAATTTTCAAAATTTTAGGTCAAGGATAATTCCAGCCTCTATGCTGATGGTTTGAATCCAGTTGACATTTGGAATAACATGTTGCAAGGATTCGATTGGGCCGTTTGGGTTACTGTAGCCATTAATGCATTTGGAGGGCTCGTTGTTGCAGTTGTCATCAAATACGCTGACAATATTCTGAAAGCTTTCGCCACTTCTCTTGCCATTGTACTTAATTGCATCGCTGCTTACTTCTTGTTCGATTTCCGTCCGTCTTTGCTCTTCCTTCTTGGTGCATCTGGAGTTATTGTGGCTGTCTTCGCATATAGCATGTACCCATACAAGTAAGAAAAAATCTCACAGATTTCAACGATCATTTGTTTCTTATTTACAGAGCCTCTCACCAAGCCCTGCCAACCGATGCTCCGAAAGAAGTCGAGTTGCAGCCTATTGATAATAACAAATCTTGAATCCTATGAATTCTACAGTATAATGATTGGTTTTATAATTTCAAATATGTTCTTTTTCCATGTCAATTATGTTAATAGCCAAAGTTCATCAAAAACACCAAAAACCCTTATTTCATCTTTCCAAAGTTTTGCACCCGGGTTTCGTTGTTGTATTAATTGTTGTTTTAATGAAGTCTAAGTAAGTTTTCTCAAATAAAAATATTTAGATGCAAAATACCCTAAAAAGCATTCTGCGAAGATAACAAAAACTATAAAGAACTAGCTAAAGTTGCTTTCAAGCTCTTCCATTTCATGCAGTTCCCTAAATTCTGTTTCAGTGACGTTGGGTGGATAAAGACTCAGAGTGAGACAAAACGCACGCAATAAGAACTTAAACTGATCCGAGATTCAGCTGAGATAATCTCGAAGATTCATAACACACCATAGAAATAATATACGATTTCGTTCGGTTTTACGGCTGTTGACGTGGTTGTGACGACAAAGGGATAGAAAGAGTGCGGTTATTCTTTTTTCTTAACACAGTACAATATGATTTGTCGAAAACAATGAGAATTGAAAAAGGGCTCTTGGGAATTTCGAAACTTGATGTTATTTTTTAGAAGCTGTTTCAGTATGTGTACTAGTACGTAAATATGCTATAGACTGATGAATCTGAATTCCTCCCACAGAAACCTGTTATGCAAAAAAAGCAAAAAATTACATCTGAAAAACAATCTATGTGAGTGCACTACTATTGGAGGGACACTTCAACACCTCACTTGGAATGTTTACGGTATATTGGGTTCTATTTGTTTCGTTTTATTAATTTCTCCTGAATTGAACTGTGACTCTTCATTCGATAAGATACGTAACATCGAAAACTAATCAAAATAATGGATATGTGGAAGATAATCCAGGATCTGTTACGTAAACTATGGATACGAATAATACTGTAGTTAAGCGGATAAGATGAGAGACGGACACGAATGAATTCAGAATATATCAGTCTGAGAGTTTGTTGGCGGACAGAGTCATGCTCAAACTTCCATTATTCCTTCTTTTTCTCTTTTTCGGTTTCAACACGATTCCTTCTAATGCTGTCGGAGATGTTCCTGAATTGAAAGAAAACGGAGAAAAGTCATCGTATACTCAATTTGATTCTGGAACCAAATTAGAAGTGAACAAAGAACACAAAAGAGTCATCAAAATCGGTCATATTGGAGCTGTTGGAGTGATGCCAAATGATGCACGAATCCTGAATATCAGCAAGGAAAGTCTCATTGAAGAAGGTCTTGTTGGCGATGATATTGAATTTGAGTGAGTTTTCATCAAACGGGAAAACTTTGAAAACTAGCATGAAACTGGCGATTTAGGATAGTGTCAAGACAGGCTTGCAGTGAGAGTTTTGAGGGAGTTGCAGTTGCAGCAGAACTGTATCATGTACATCAGGTTAGAGCCTTTATTGGACCGTACTGTGCAGCAGGTTTCTTATTCCAATGGATTTAAAGTTTTAAGAATTTCTTTGTTTTCAGAGTTGGAAGCTGTCACTAAGATGGCTACTTTTTGGAATATTCCAATCATCTCGTATTCAAGTGTTCCTAATGCTGTTTCAGGTGAGAAATGGATTAAAGGTTTTCAAAATTAACTGATTAGATATATATTCTGATTGTTAACTAATCAGTGTTTGAAAGCATATGCATCTGATAAAGTTATTGAATTGCATACTCCAGATCGAAGTGTGTACAAAACATTAGCAAGAGTCTCATCCAAAAACACCAATTCTATTGCTGAAGCCACAGTTGCTCTCTGTCAACACTACAAATGGTTCAAGGTACTTCTGATGGGAATGTTATATTCAGAGTGCCATTTTATATTTAGGTCGCAATTGCCACAAACACAGGAAGTACGGCATTCGAAAGGGTGTCTATATTCGAAGAAATAATGCATCGAGTTGGAATTACAGTTGTTAAGAAAATAATGTTCGATGAGAATACGGATGCAAATGATATGATGAACTCTGGATTGCTCTCTGATTTGGCCAGTAATGCAAGAAGTTCGTTCATTTCTATATAATTGAATCTTTATCAACTTGGTTATTTTTCAGTTGTCATCTGTTTATTCTCATCCACAAAAGAATTATCGAAGGAATTTATGCAAGCGACGTATACATTGGGAATGAATAACGCAGAATATGCGTATATAATTCCATGGCTTCAAAGTGGAACAAAAGATGCAACACCATGGATTGGAGCTGACGGAGAGATGCTCCAAAGAGTTAAAGATCATTATGCGAATGCTATTATCGTGGATGACGTTAATGGTTTTGATGATACTATTGTCAGCTCTTTTGTCGAGAAAATTGAGAAACACGGACTTCAGAAATCGGATATTGATTTGGTGAATACTAGATGACTGATAGAAGATGATTCATTTCTTTCAGGCAAATATAAATGGATATCTTCATTTGTTCGATTCATTGAAGTTGTATGCTCTGGCAATTCGAAATGTTCTCAATGAAACTGGAAACGAGGCATTTGTGACGAATGGACAGTATATTTGGAATAGAATGAGACGAATGAGTTTCGAAGGTTTATTTCATTTCATTCTTTTCATTTCTCCAATTTATTCTTTCAGGAGTTGTCAGTAGAGCGAGTTCGGAAGAGAACAAGGATGCAGGTGCAATTGGTACAGTACTCATGGATGACGTGGCGGATAGAGCACCCATTTTCTCAGCATTTTTCATTTCACCGAATAGAGATAAAGTGATGAAAATGGTCAATATGGAAAGTGAATTGATTGGAAATTGTGATGGATTGAAAAATAAAAGTGGATGTTTCCAATTGGTAACTTTCGAATGAAGAAAAGACATGCAAAAATCGAAAGAATATTCAGAAAGTCAATGATATCATCTCGGGATTTTGGCCAAGTGAGGATGGTTCAATGCCATTAGATGAACCTGTTTGTGGATATCGTGGACAAAGGTAAAAGTAGATAATTGAGAGAACATTCAATAAAGTTTTTATTTTTATTTTTCAGATGCAGTTATTTGTTGGAAATCAGTGTTGGATCACTCATTGTTCTTCTTATTCTCATTTCAATCGTCTTCTTTTTCCTTTTCAGATATTGGTTAGTTTTAGAGATTTATAGCTAGGAAAAGGCTTTGAGAAGAAATTCGGTTGTCTGAAATTCTTCTTCACTCGCAACGAATCGGAGTCAGAAGTATCTATGTTTCAGTGAAAACCGTCAACTCGAAAAAATGCCTTGGAGAATTTTCCACGACGACCTTCAATTCATTGATGAAGAACAAGTTCGATCAATGTTGTCTGTGGGATCAGTGACAACGAAACTGAGTAACATGCAAACAGGACAAAAACAACATGCTATAATTGGAGTCAACACTCATACAACATATCATCGATATGCACAAAGAAGACCAATTAAGTTTGTGAAAGAAGATATGCAATTGTTGACTCAAATGAAACAAGCAGTACATGACAACTTGAATCCCTTCCTGGGAGTAGCATTCAATGAAAAAGAAGAGATGTTGGTGTTGTGGAAGTTCTGCAGCAGAGGAACAATTCAGGATATCATTTACAATATGAATGTGGTTCTCGATGAGAAGTTCCATGGTGCTTTCGTCAGAGATATTACTTTAGTGAGTTGACAGAACTATATTGAATCAGGGGAAGTATTATTTTTAAAAGTTTATTGTTGTGAGGTCGACTCTTGTTTAAATCTTGTACAGTAAGAAGTTCAGAATATCCGATGGTTCTCAGGGTTTGGAATATCTTCATGCATCTCCAATTGGATATCATGGATCCCTTACTCCTTGGTGCTGTCTCATCGATAGAAATTGGATGGTAAAGTTATCAGATTACGGTATTGCTAATCCATTGGAACGATGGGAAAAACAAGGAGCAATCACTATTACTGCAGCAAAAGATGCAGAAGACAAGAGTCAAGCAGCACAAGCCACTTGTCAGTTCAATTGAAATTAAATTGTTTGAAATGATTAATTTTCAGCGATCCTCTACATGGCACCTGAACTTCTGAAGAACAGAGAGACCAATGCAAGAAGAGGAATGGATCAAACATGGGTGAAACAATCAATGGCAAGACGACAAGCTGGAGACATTTATTCGTTTGGAATGGTCATGTATGAAATACTGTTTAGAAGTTTACCATTCAGAGATAATGTTAACATTAGTGGTAAAAATTATATTCTTTGTTTTCTTTTATCTGTATTCAATTACAGAATTGATTGATTATTTGGCCGATGGTTCAAAGACTGTTACTCCTGAAATTCAAAATCAAATGGGTCTGCACCCAG
>GL379943.1:22339-46236 GCA_000143925.2 Caenorhabditis brenneri
AATCAATACTGAAAAAACATATTCGATTCAAGTTCGGATTAAAAATGTCCCAATTTCAGAACTCTTAACTTCAGCAAAGAAGGGATTGAGCTTTTCATTGGATAGAAAAACAAACTTTAAAGGTTTCAAACTAAAAGCAAGTTTATTAATTTTCTTTCGACGATCAAAGCGACCGCTTCACCCGCTTCTCTTCTGTGGTATGTTACAAGTTGTCCAATTGTCCTCTCAAAATTTACCTCCCTGTCATTAACAGATGTTAACATTTTAAGAATAATAAATTAGTGTTGATGGATTTTGTTGTGAAAAAGTATATTTCAAGTTTTGAAGCATAGAAATATGAAATGGTAAATTATGAGTAATATAATTAGAAGAAGTTCAAGATTCAAATGAAAATCGTCCTCCAAATGCAAACGATTATTCCAATCAATATTCCTGTAATGGGAGTCATTGCTTGAAAAAAGCTTTGAGAATTGAACCTACCATTCGTAGAGGAAGAATTATATTTATCGAATCCAAAAGAGACAAATGCTCCAGTAGTCCATGCTCCATTTGATTTGTATGTCACACTGATTGAGTCCCCATTAGCTTGAACAGGTCCTGATGGGAAGTTTGTGGCAGAATATCTAAAGTTTACAATGATAGATTTAATAATCTTTGTTTTGTTTCTAACGTCGTATCAAAAACAGATTTCCTGTTGGATGAAATAACAACATTCAGAGTGGCATCTCCAGTGATTGCAGCTCTTTCAACTGTATAAGTGATATTGGAAATTGATGTTGAACTGATTGAATCTGAGAAGTTTTGATCAGAAGAATTGTATGAGTAGTTGGGTGAGTAGAAGAATCCACGACGGCTGTTGAAGCCAGTTGCCCATCCAGCTGAAAATTCTTTTTTTAAAAATATTTTCCGATGAAATGGGTTAACCAAACTACGAAAATTCAATCAGGAGTTACTTTGGATTTGAAAGATCTTTAGGCTTGTTCGCGAAAAAAAAATAGAATAATAAATCACTTAGAATCCTTCTGAGCTGAAATTCCTCTAATAAATACTCACAGCTGGCTGCATTTGTGTTCAAAGTCACATCAGCTTGATCAGCATTCAAAACGAATGAAGTGAATACTCCGTTTATTTTCTGTGGACAGTTGGTTTTTGAGTTAGTTGATCTGAAATTTGAAAAAAGGAATAATCAAAAGGAATAAGTTTTTATATTCTTACGTGTAATCAACTAATTTGTGAGCTGGAGTCACAAAACTTGTGTAGACTGAAAGAACATTAGTCTGTGGCATTGAAACATCCTTAATGAACATTGGAGTTGGATAATATCGAATAGCAGCTGCAGTTCCTTGACGAGCATCCAATGAAAATTGACACTGTGTAAGTAAAGAGATACAATTAATCGCTTTATATGATTTGAAGTCTTTCACATCTGAAAATCAATAAAGTTTCCAGAACAAAGATATTCTGAACATACCAAAGTAATCTTGAACAATAACACTGTTTTCAATAGTACCAAATCCAGGAAACAGTGAATAAATCGTAAGATATTTTCCCGTAGAAACAAGACTTTTTCCATATGTCAGCACTTGATACAAACTGAAAAAATCAACTCATCAGAGTCTATTGATGTTTGGGAAACTCAAAACTTACTTTCCCAAATGTGTTGAATCAATGTTTGGCCCATCATATATCTGCGTATTGCGCATGAATGGGCTAACATCTGGAGCAATCATAGTAGGTGGAAGAGCCAGAAGATTCACTCGTGTATCTGATTGGATTACTGTACCATTGTCAAAGTCAGGTGCAAATATCATGAGAGGAGATCCGTTTGAATGTACTTGAACAGTATTCGGAAAAGCTGGGTTCACTGAAAATAAATTCTTATTGAAAAAAGTTTCAGGAAAAAAGTGGTTAGCGTCTAAAGAAATCATACAGAAAGAAGATCGTCACTGAAATATTCAAGAACAAAAAACGGCTGCCAAACGTTTCCTACTGATTAATATCTGGTTCCTGAAACTAACCTTTGTACCAAGTGACTGTCATTCCGAGTGATCCAATTTTAGTCGCCTGGAGATCAACTCTAAACAATGGGTCCAACAGAAAAAAGGGTGATGCGGATGTGATTCTGGAAAATACGAATTTGTAGGTTCAGCATATTATATCTAAAACATACACTGTAGTATAACTAACAGAATCGATTAATGTGAGAACGGGTTCGTTATTTGTATCCACTTTCAAAGTGAAATATGCGAACATTCCTTTTGGAACGTTAATCTAAAAAAGAACATTTGAATATTGAAGGGATCTGTTTTAGCTCACAATCCATGAACAATTTTGATTTGCAGCATACTGAGGAGCTGTATTTTGTGAACTGTTATATGTGTCAGGATAATTCCAAGAATTATTGATGTTTGCTGGTGGATTAATTGTTTGAGTTCCAGCACAATCTGAAAATGTTTTTTAGTTCAAAAACTATATAGTTCTTTTAAGCTACACTACATAGTCACTGTGCTTTCCTGATCAGCAAATGTAAGAACCTCGTTCAAAAATCTCTATTACAATGTTGTATAATTGTAAGCCCCAATAACCCAATTTTTCGGAGTATTCTAATTCCACTTTAACGTTTGATTTCAGTAATACTATTTTCTATATTTCTCTATATAGCTCTGTTTCTACCGATCCAAGTATTTCAAAAACTTTCACAGTTTGTTAGAGATTTTGGATCAACAACGCACGTATTTTCAGTTTCCAATTTCCCTGAATGCTCATCTTGTTTAAAAAAAACATGACAATTTTTGTGAATAGTCAGAAACCCCCGTCACTCTTTTTGCATAAAAATGATGATGAAAAATTCACTTCTACATTTTAATTATAATTTTTGCGAACTCACTATATGGATCAGCCAGAACATGCACGACAGCGAAAACAGCCAAAATTAAAAGTTTCAGATTGTCTGCCATTGTTTGCACTCAAACAGGGAAAATGATTCCAACTGATAGAAAAAAAACAGGGAAATGAGGAGGCGACAGTTCAAAAAATGATTAAGACACAAACTGATAAGACACGGATTGGCAATGAATAGCTCGTCTATTTCGAGGCAATATTCTGAAGTTTTTATGGAAAACTGTTATCTAAAAACGGTATTTGCACAGGCAGGCACGTCATCATTATTCAGTTTGGAAATCGAAAAACCAATACGTTTGCTCCTATTGATCTGTTGGAAAATGAGTCAGAATAAACATGACTTATCATTCATTTCAAGAATTAATTGTGGTCAGCTGGAACGATGACAAAATTGAACGTTTTGGCTTCCTGGTCTTTTTCTATTTTTATCCACGAATTGATTGGTTTCTAAATTTCTTCATAAAACGGATTTTAAAAAACTTTAAAACGGAAATTTTCATAAGAAAAGTAAAATAAAAAACAATGCGTTCTCTGAAAGGGAATAGGTCATAACAATAAAAGTTCATAATACACTATTTGTAAAATGACACACTCGTGTTTTAAAAATCAAAGTGGAATTCTTCGAATCCTGATCTCGACTTCAGTCGATATTCGGGCTGTCTCATCGCCGGCGGTGGGTCCCGGACTAGTTGCTTTTGCTGAAATTAGGTTTAAAATGATAATACTATCGATGAAAATCTGTCACAACCTCCTTTTTCTTCGCATAATCGCGAACCATCTTCTGCAGTGAAGGTGAAAATGTCTTTGGAGAATAATTCAAGAATCGTCCTTCAGTTATCATCATAACTACTCGCGGCGGTCCGGCAATCAGAGCTTCGTAATATACGAATTTGTTTTGATGGAAGTAGGGAACCACGAATGCCATCATGATACCTCTTTCCGCGTAATTCGGTCCAGCGCTGTTGATGATTCCGGTGAGATGTGTTCCTGCGAACACTCGTATTTTTTCTTCGGAGATCGATGTTAACCATGTTCCAGATGGCTGGTAAAAATGTTGATAGGTTGAGCTTTGAGATGGAGTTTTCTGATAATAAAACTTTTTCAAGCTTGCAAAAAACTTATTACTACCTTGGCCTCTTTAACCAAATCGTCCAATCGGATCACTCTGGCCGGCCACAAATTCCGCCCGATGTTTGGATCTTTTGGAGTCTCTTCGACTAAAGGAGTGAACGAGGTGATCTTCCATTTCAAAAATGTTCCATCTAACACATCTCTGAAAATAAATGTAATTATATTAGGTCAGTAAAACAATTTTCAAAACCAGATAAATTTATTACTTATCAAAAGACAATACTTACGAAGCGAAATCTCCTTTGACGACGAGCTGGCACATTCTAAGCGGAGCGAAAATCTTATGTTCTGGCATCATCAGTCTTCTTCGAATATTGCTTCGATCGGCTGCTGTTAAGTAAATGGGGCCGAGAGCATCAGTCCATATTACCGTTCTGTGTTGCAATTGATCATGGCCCTTTTCTAAGTCGACGAAATTGGCGATTCCATAAACACGTAGCTCAATCCCTTTGTTGTTTCTATACTTGAGACTTAGAAGGCCTGTGGACGGAAGGGCCGAGTAAATCGGTAGAACTTCGGTGGAGCCACTTTTATTGAACTTGTATTTTATTAGCAGTGATTCACCGAGAGCGTCGATCTGCTCAGTTGTCAGCAAGAGACGTTGGATTCCGCATTGTGAGCTGTATACCAGCAGCTGAAAAAATGCCGATGTGCAAAATGAAATAATCTTAAGATTGGTCATCACTTCAAAGCCATCATCGATATTATCGTCAAGTGCTCACCTGGTAATCGCCTGTTTTACCAATCTTATCTCTAGAAATTTTCAATGCAACACACCAATCGTGATTTCTGTACTCGATTATTTCAGCAGTCTCAAATCGATTATCTTCACTAGAACATTCTTCAATAACTGCCCATGCTGCTTTATTAGTTTTGCCTTGAACATCCCTTTCGTCGTTCTCATCACTGTCTTCTGCATCCCAATCACGGCGTTTAAATTGCTTAATGTCATTTTTTATCTTCACCGCTACCTTTTGCAACTTAGGATCCTCGTCGTAATTCTGAATGAATTTGAGCCGAGGCCAATCTTTTGGATTTGAGAATCCTTTGTAAATCCATTGCTTTTGAATAGCTTCAATTCTATCTTTTTCTTGTTTTTCAAGAAGAGCTTTTTTCCCAATATCATCTAACGGCGTCTTCAACTCATCTAGCTTTAATTCCAATTGTGAAGAATATGCTGATGTGATGACAGATGTTTGGCCACTATGACTTCTCGGGCGGTACGAGTTGTTATAATCTTTTTTCAATTCTTCTACGACTTCTGAATTTCTTATTGATGGACTTTGCAATGGACTGGGTTTACTCGGAGCTGTACTGATCCAGCTTTTTACTCGTTCAGTCGGCGATTCCACAGGTTCGGGATTAGGCTTCTGAAAATATGATTGTTATGGCAAAAGAACTAAAAAAATGCATTTGAGAATGTCTTATAAAAATATATTTGAAGCTGTCAATTTGATAGAATTGACTTACTGCTGGCGAATAGTGAAGCACTCGTGGTCTGTGAAGCATGTATTCTGGATACGTTTTTTGCCACATTTTTGAAGCTGAAAAGCTTGAAATCAACGAGAGCAATTAAAAGTAAAAGTCAATTAGAAGATCTCATTGAATAGAGAAATCTCGAGAAATGTTTAGAAACACACCGTAACACAATTTAAAGGAGCGTTAGCTTTTTTTTCAATGTTTTTTACCACGACTTTTTAATGGACTCCTCTCGGAAAATCAATGAAAGCTCAGAAACGACAGCACAGAAACCCCCATGGTTTCTATTGGGTCATCAACTTTTTCAATACTGAAAAACTTCTCCCGCTGAAACTTGGCTCAAAAAAACATAGAAATTTGCCAAAAATCGGCATTAAAGGCTGAAAAAAATGCCCATAGTGCGTTTTATGAAATTTTACATCTTTTTGTTCAGAACATATGAAAATAAAAAATGAGTTAGAGTCTAATCAAGTATTATTTATTAAATACAGAAGCTATGAAGAAAAAAAAATGAAAAAAAAACAAAAAAGGTCAATTGGTGTGTTGCGAGTTTTGTTGTTGTTTCTATAGTTGATCCAGTCGAATCTCGAGTAGGAGGCACTATAAAGAAACGGTGATTTTCAGAATCCAGAAAAACAGCGATCTCAACCCAACTTACCTGAAGTACTTGTAACATGAGACAAAGTACTGGTACTGCCACTGCTGCTCTCTAGTTTGAATTCAAAACTCAAGAAGATTCCACTTGTTTCTGATCCGTTTGTGTCATATTTGATTGATACAATGTTTCCATTCGAACTAATAATTGCAGGTGGAAGTTTCTTCGATGAATAACTGTAAAGTCAAGTTTATTCATTGTTCTTACCCAGGAAAACTCACTTCTCATTGAAAACAATATTCCCGCCAGATGATACGATCACTGACAACGTGGCACCATCTGTTAATCCTGCATTCTTCACATTCAATGTCATTTTATAAACATCCGTTGATGGGCCGGTGAACGTTTCTTGCAAATTCTGATCTGACGAAAAAGATCCATAGTTTTTGGATGCCATTATTCCATTTCTTCCATCAAATATACTTGACCAATTTGAATACAAGATATCAGTCGATTGATAGACAATCCCCACAGAGTTGTCTACCATGTAGGTTGTGAAAAGCCCATTGAACTTCTGACCAGCACTCAGTTTTTGAGAATCTCTGAAAATAAAACATTTTTTCTACAAAATACTTTCGGAAAGACATACGTGTATTGCACTAATTGATGTGCTGGATCCACTGTTCCAGTGTAAACAGTCAACGTTGAATCTTTGGCCAAATCGACTTCATCCAAGTAATGGGAGTTATTGGACATTCGAATTGCAGCACCAGGGCCTTTTCTAGCATCAATTATAACATTACAAAGGGTGTCAGCAAAACAAGAAACACCTTTGTAAGTTGAGAATTGTTTCACATCTGAATGTAACTTCTAATGAATCATAAGCGATGCTATTTTCTTACTTTCATAATCCTGAATAAGAGCATAGCTATCGGTTTTGATGGAAGGAAGGAATGAGTATAATGTCAGATACTTTCCAGAAGAAACCACATGGTTGCCGAGTTGATACATTTGCCATAAACTAAAAATAAAAAAGTTTTTAGAGGACAACTATCAATTTCAAAATGCAAAACAATGAAAACCTACTTTCCGATCAGTTTATCATCTATTGATCGTCCATCAAAAACGACAGTATTCCTCATATACATGACTATTTCTTCCATTTGTGTCGGAGGACGAATGGAAACTAAGGAAACGTTCGTGTTTGAATAAATGAGAAGTCCATTATCAAAATCTGCAGATGATTTCACAATAGGTACAGTATTTGGAAGAACTGGTTCAGATGATGGATTGAATGTTCCAACTGAAAGTATTTTGGTAACCTTTCCCTCAAATTCTGTTTTTATTCACTTACTTTTGTCCCAATTGACTTTCATTCCAAGAGTTCCTTCTGCTTTTGTTTCCAAATAAACGGAAAACTGGGGATTCAAAAGGAAGAATGGATCTTTATTTGCATATGAGGCCACCCTAAACGAAAACAATTATGATTTCAATTTCATGCAAAACAAACCAATCAGAGTTCCCAACTGAATCTGTGACTGTCATTGTAGTACTGTTAATCACTCCAGTTATTGTCAAATATGCATAGAAACCTTTTGGTACATTTATCTGTAAAACACATTTATAAATTGAGAAGACCTCCGATTTCGTTGAGATTGTTTTTGAGAGTATGACCATATATATTAAAAGATGAAAAACCTTCCAAAGACAAATTTGATTTGCTGCGTAGATTGGAGGAGGAAATGAATCTTTCCAACCATCTGGATAGGTCCATGAGGTACTCAAATCATTTGGAGCATCGATTATATGTTCTCCATTACAATCTGAATTCCATGTTCTCAAAAAAGTTTAAACTGAGTTCTCACTGTATGGATCAGAATATGCAAATGAAATCAGTGATAGAAATATAAGGAAATAGTATTGAAACATTTTCTATCAATCAATAAAATAGTGGGGGAAAACCGTTTTTCTAATCTTTAAAACTATTTTATAGTACTTTTTGGGTATTTGATTTCTTGGCAACACCCTGATTTTTTATTGATAACAATGATATCACTCTTGACACTTTGACTGAAATTATTTATTCAATGAAAAACGATTTTCTTTTTGAATCAAGATATTGCTAAAAGTTTCTGACTTATTGGCTTCGGTAAAATGAAAGAACTTCATAAAAATACCACTTCAATTGATTCCAAACTTCAAAAACTTTTAAAGAATGAAATTTAATTACGTTTTCAGTACAATTTTTGTTTGACACAATGGTAGGTAGCACATCTCTCATTATAACACCGCCCGAAATGACGCAGTCAGCAACTCAAAAAGTTCCCCCACATACACAGTACGATTTCACATGTGCCCAAAACTCGGGAAAGAATTTACTCATAAACAAAGCTCACACGACACGTTCAAAGTGGAAAAAACCGTTCCTCCCATCCACATTCTATATTTACAAGGGAATTCCTTCTTGTTCCCACTTTAACTTTTTCTATAATTTTGGGTACATATAGATTAAACCCTGGGGAATCAGAATCCGTCGTGAAAAGTGGCTAAATACTCACGTGGAGGATGTTGTGACCTAATTTAGAGTTTTCATCGCCTATATCTCGCTTCAAAATAGGTTTTGTGGAGTTTGAATAAGAGTTCGTTGGTTCTCCCGTGTATACAAACATTTTCTGACCAATCGGGAACAAACTTTTTTCAGGTCAAAATTCCACCGTTTTTTTTTGAAAAAAATTTTTTTTTTGAAATTTGTATCATTTTTCAGGTTTCTGAAACTCATATTTAAAAAAAAGTTTCAGAAAAAAAACTTCGATCACTGGACTTGTGATCACATTCTGTCAAGAAAAAAGAATCTTTCTTTTCATCAAGATTGTTTCCAGTCGAATATAGAAGATACAAAAAGAACTTGAAAAGTCAGTCATACCATCTAGTGACCAGGAAAGTGGCTCAATGAAAAAACAAAAATTTTTGAAAAATATTATAACTAGTCGGAACTGAACTCATGTCCTTTGTATTGTATTCCATCATTCTACCACTGAACCACCGAAGCATGATTTTCTACTGTATATGTTTGGGTAGACTAAACGGCGGAATAAAGTTCACGTAAAATCCGATTTTGCACTAGAAAACTTTCCGAGGTCATAACTCAAATCACGTGAACATTTAGCCACTTTTTATTTCAGAAATGGAATCTCCATAGACGATTCTATATGTACCTTGATTTCTAGAAAAAGTTAAAGTGGGAACAGGAAGGACTTCCCTTGTTAGAGGGGAAAATTAGATTTTAAAAAATTGCAACACGTCAATTTTTCCCCACGTGTATCCAACCCACTACCCTACATCACCTTATGTTGATCAAAAAGCTATAAAATAGCGATTCGCTTCGAAAAGTTCAATATTTTCTACTCGATACTCACTGAGCAACAACACAAAAAGAAGAAGAAGGAAAAGACGAAAGATGCCCAACTCTTATCGATCCACTGATGAAGTTGTCGCTCAGTGTTTGAGCGATAATAAGAATGTAAGTCTAAAAATTACTTCCTACTTTCAATTCCAATGCCAATTATTCCAGGTGCATCTCAATTTCTCGCAGATGAAACTGTTCGCTTCGGGAGCCTTCTCCAATGTCTACAGTGGAGTGGCTAAGACGGATTCCGCCCACGAGATGAATATCGTCATCAAGAAGACGTGGCCACGTAACAAGGATAGCCTTCTGGAGGTAGAGATTCTGAGAAGATTGGGGAAGTTGAAGCACAAGAATGTGGTTCGACTATTATATAGTTATACCAAGAAACATGAAGGTTAGTAATGGATTATAGTTTGTAGTTTGTAGTTTGTGTGTTTCAGCACGGGTCTGCCTGTCCCTAATCTTCGAATACGTGCCACTCAATCTTCATCAATTTCTCAAGGAAAGCAATCGACGCCTCGACATTCTGGAGGTGAAGATGATCACAAGGCAGCTGTTCAGAGGACAGTATCACATCCAGAAGTTCAGAATTTGTCATCGTGACATCAAGCCACAGAACCTGTTGTACAATGCGGACACAGGTCTCCTGAAGATCTCAGACTTTGGATCCTCTTCGATTCAAAATGCCAGCACTCCACAAGCCAGTTACCACGTCACAAGATACTACAGACCGCCCGAGTTGCTTCCCGCAAACTCACTCCGGTCAAATGGTAAACGAATTCAGTGCTTGTCCCTGGCGGACCTTCAAGCTGTGAAGTCTGGCGATGGAACAGTTTCCCTGACTGATGGAGAGGGACTCTGAATTAACACAAACTACTCAAATGAACTACTAACCATACATAGATTTCCAATAAAATGCTTTATTAAATGCATTTATTTATTGTAAAATGCATTTATTCATTGAATTCAATTGGAAAAATAACTATAATACAATGACGGGAGGCCTAGGAGTGGTTTTTTTTCCGCTTTTATTGAACCACTCGTGCTATAGCGAAAATGTTATCTTGAAAAGGATAAGAACAATTATTTTGAATTTTTCTATACAAATCCTTATCACATTAACAAAGCAACGGCGACAGCTATAATCAAGAAGAGTGGAATATTAGTAGATAATTTTGTTGTTGTCTCCATTTCACTATTTGATGTAGTTTGAGAGTTTGAGTGAGGTGTAGTGATTGAAGGGGAAGTTTGAGTAGAAATTGAAGAGGTTTTAGGCAAAGTAGATGTTGAACTTTGTTGGATCATACTTGTTGTGCTAATAGGAGACATACTTGAAGTACTTGCCACGTATACTGAAAATGCGAGGTCACAACAAAGGAAACTAGGAACGGTTACCGGTAGAAGTAGTGGAGAAATCAATTCGGAATCCTTTGGTGACTACTCCGTTCGTTTCATATTTCACATTATACTTATCCCCTTGAGCACTTATAGTTGTTATTGGAGGGAGGTTTTTGGAATTGAAGCTGGAACGATAACTCTTTTTTGAGATTAATTGAATGCGTCTTACACATTGGAAGACATTTGTTGCCCATTACTTGACACAGAAACAGTAAGAGTGGTCTGATCCCCAGTGAAATCTGCGTCTCTAACAACATAGTTGAAATATAGTTTCTGTTTTGAATCAGTTATAAATGTTTCATCCGTATCCTGTTGATTACTGTTGACACCATGATAAAATGAATGAACGAAACCTTTCCTTCCATCGTAAACTTTATTCCAATTCGCTATATAATTTTATAATTCAGAACTGTAGATCAATCAATTACTTATTTACCACTGTTGGAATCTCGAGTAATTTGGAAACCATTGATAACACCAGTGTCCAAAACATATTGCCGAATTGTGTTTTTCAATTCCATTGGTAGACGAGATTGATAATTCGATTTTCTGAAACTCAAAATCAATTGAATTTGTTTTGATATCCAGAATACTTACGTCAATTTTGTAACCAAGTTTTCATCTCGAATTGCTCCTTCATAAATTTTCAAAGTGGCTTCCTTCAATTACAATGAATTCGGTTTCAGTTGATGTTAACTTACATCTGGAAATGTTGAGATACTTTTTATGAATTCTGGATTATTATCTGAAGTCACGAGAACTGAAACTCCATAATTAGCATATATATTGAATGAACAATCGTAGTTTGAATCACAGTTTACTCCACGATACGTGAAAATGTCTTGTTCATCTGTAATTAATTATCAATAACTCTCTTGAGATCACAATTCACTTTCTGATCACCTGTCCGATCTTGCACCATATATAGAGTGTAGTCAAACAAACTCTTTAGACCCCATGTGTAGACTGTCAAATACTTTCCACTACTGATTTTCTCTTTTCCCGACATCATAATTCGATAAAGAGTTCCTAGAAACTGTCCATTTGTGGAGTCACCATCGAACACTGCGGATTGACGAAGGAATGGATAATCAGACTGGTTTTTCAGACCAAAACCAACTAAGGATACTGTAGTTTCAGCTGTGAATGTTGTCAGCTGAGTGTTTGGAATCATTGCAATCGGTTTATCTCCTTTGATAAGATTTATGTTATCATGAGAAACATCGGGATCTAAATTAAACAGTTTCACTTAACCTTCTTCAAGAACAACATACATTTCGACCACTGGACTTTGAAAGAAAACGCTCCTTCGCTTTTTGATTTGTATAAATTGATTGAAGCCATGGGAGATGTGAAAATATATGGATAATAGTCGTTGTTGTTGAGCCTAAAAGAAAGAGTTTCAGAGGATGTAACACAAAAAACAAGCACACCCTTCCGACGATCCATCAGGATAAGTGACGGCAATGGAAACATCAGAAGGTGCATTTTTATAAAATATAACAGTCGCATATAAACCATCGGGAACTGTAATTTGCCATAAACATGTTTGAAGAGAAGCAAATGGAATTGGAGGCATTGAATCATTCCATATCGAAGGCCAATTAACAACTGTATTCAGGTCATCAGGAGGAGTTATTTTGTTTGGTCCTCGACATTGATACCCACTTGAAGTTACATAACCTAGACAAAGTGATACAATAAACAGTAAAACCTTCATATGGACTGTTGATTTCTAGAAGGAATATCACTATTTATAAGAATTTTCAGCAGGGCGCGGTAATGACTTTGAAAATGAAAACTGATAAGAAAGATGCACTCAGAGAATGACAATGAGAAGAAAATGCTTTTTTGATCTAGAATCATTTCGGCATGAGGGAAAAGTTCAATCATTGAAACAGTGACAACGGGGAGGGAAAAAACCACAAACAGTTGGTTTTCGTGCGAAGGATATTTGTATTTCAGTAGAAGTCCACTCAAAATGAAGTCGTCTTTGGGCAAAGGGGAAAAAATCATTGATTGACAATGTTGGAAATTTGTGTTTTCAAAGTATTGTTCATTTGCCTATCCAACAGGTATTCAATTTGAAAAGATCAGGTAGTATGTAACGTGAAGAGAGCTCTATAATCGACGATGATATTCCCCTTCTATCCTGGATTCTGAGAATTCCTACAAACAGATCTGATTTTTGTACTATGCTGTCGCAGAATGACTTTTCGTTCTCTTTCTGTCCCGCTCTCTCGAGGGGACTCCAAAAATTGGTAATAATACTCAGTGTATGCTCCTTTGCACGGAAATCTTTAGTAAAAGGCGAAAGATTTTCACGGTCAAATGCAGAGGAACCAGAGTTGCCGAGATAAAGATTTGGGTGAGGTCATGTATCTTATGTACCGACATCTCCCGGGTTCCGCGGACCACCATG
The DNA here is from genome assembly GCA_000143925.2 of Caenorhabditis brenneri. Classification (NCBI taxonomy): domain Eukaryota; kingdom Metazoa; phylum Nematoda; class Chromadorea; order Rhabditida; family Rhabditidae; genus Caenorhabditis; species Caenorhabditis brenneri. Next base: position 35,672 of record GL379943.1, read on the forward strand.
TTTTGTGTGTTGGCAGACTCCGCCCAATTGTCCAGTGTCTACGATTCAAACAGAGTGTCCATTTTTGAAGAAGGATTCGAGCAGAATAAAATATTTATTGTTTCCATTTTTACTGAGAAAGATGAAAAAAAGATTGGTTTCAGAGTTTCGAGCAATGTACCGACACCTTACGGGTTCCGCACGCCACTATGTTTTGTGTGTAGTCAAGCTCCGCCCATTTTTTCCATTTCTACCATTCACGGTAATTTGTCGAGGAATCAAGGAAGCCTGATAGAATATGATCCATATTATATGAATCATATTATACGGTTTCATACACTTTAGTTTTTTGAATAAATGAAAATCGATCATAACAGGAAGTTTTATGCATTTCTCAAAATAGGAAATTTTATGCAATGAGATTCATAAACAAGTGTTGTTTCTTCTAATTCAAAATGACCATTCAAAGGAGTAGAACCGTTGTTAACCATATCAATGGAACCAAAGAAAGTGGAGTCATTCCACTTTTTGTTGTGGATTCATATCTCTCTGTTGTTCCTCTAGTAACACTTGGAACTGTTGTCGTTGATCCACCTGGAGCAGGTTGAACCTTCGTTGTAGTTACTCCACCAGGAGCCGAGGTTTGTCCAGTTGTTGGGAGATCTGATATGGTAGAAGATTTCATTGAAGTGTTAGAAGCAGCTGTTTGTTTTGTAGGTGAAGAACTAGATCTAGATGACAAAGTGATAGATTGGGTGGAAGTGAAAACAGTGCTAGAAGTGATGGACGGATTGGAAGTGCTTGATGAAGATACATCATCTGAGTTGCATTTTATCTTTATTGCATTATCATCAAATGAAAAAGTATTCTAACCATTCTTTGTAGTCAGGAGATCAACTTCGAATCCTTGAGTGTAGTTTCCGTAAGTTTGATAGCTTACTGTCATGGTGTCTCCTAGAACTTTGATAGTGTTTGCTGGAGGCATATGAGATGCAGTGAAACTGAAAGAATGGAAAATGAAGTAATTGAAATTGAAATCCAAATACCTGTCCGAATAAACAACAAGTCCTCCTTTAGAAATCTTGATAGCAAGGGAAGTTGCTCCATTCACATCAAAATATTTCACATTGAATTTGAAATACAATTGTTGCTTGTTTTCGGTTACAAAAGTCTCTGTTGTATCTTGATCGTAACTTGTTCTTCTATAGTCAAATGAATGAATATTCACGAATCTTCCGTCAAAAACAGAATTATATTGAGCTGAAAATGGTTTCTTTTTTTGAGAAATTGTCTCTTTTGCAAAGTACCTTCAGCTGCAGTTTTCGCAAGTGGAAGAGAGACTCTTCCTGTATCCAAATGATAGATTTTTAACGAGTTTTTCACTTCCATTGGGAACTTTGTCATGTAATTTGTTTTACTGTAAAATTAAAAGTGAAATTAGCTAAGATAGTGACTAACTCACTCAATCGTAGCCAGAAGATTACTGTCACTGATCTGGTCCTCGTAGATTTTCAAAGTTGATTCCTTAAAACTATTTGATTGAAACTGTAAATGAATATTCACGACTAACACTTGGGAATTGGAAGAATTGTTTCAAAATATCTGGTTGTCTTCCGATTGTGGCAACTGCAGAGACATTAAAGTAAGAGTTCAAAGTGATGTAACAAGCCTTATTTGGATCAGATGGACAGTTCATTCCTTGAAACACTTCAACATCTCCAGCAGCTGAAATGATAAGAATGATATAGAAATCAAGATGGAAATGCACAAACCTCTGATATCCATTCCCATGTAAAGTGTGTAATTGAATTCCTTATGCAATCCGAATGTATAAATTGTAAGTTTATTACTTGGAGAGACGATTTGCTGATATCTTGCATAATACAAGTTTCCAAGATACTTTCCATTTGTTGAGTCACCTTCGAATACTGCCGATTGACGAAGGCTCACATCAAGGTCGTCTTTCAATGAGAAACCAACTAGCATCACCTTATTTGGAGATGAATAAGTGGTGACACATTCAGTTGGATAACCAGCGAGTCCTGAATGATCAGACAATATCATATTCATTTGGCATGTTCCTGGGTCTGAAAAACAAGAATTCATTTTAAATTTCATTCTTGTGATACTTACATTTTGACCAAACAACTTTGAATGAGAATTCTCCTTGTTTGTCAGAAACTCGAAGATCAATTTGGAACTGTTCAGCAGTGAAAATGTATGGATTCAAGTCTTTGTCTTCAATGCTAAAAATTGAAAATTAAGCATTCTTCTCATTCAAGTGTTCACTTACTATTGTTTTTGGCCGTTTGGATAAGTACAAGTGATACCAGATTCAGAGTCAGTATTCTTATAGAAAGTGACAGTAGCATACATTCCAACTGGAACATTTATTTGCCAATTACACATTTGTGATCCTGCATACTTGGCCGGCTCCATTCCTTCTCTCCAATCTTCAGGATAATAATAAGGTTCACTTAGATCCAGTGGTGGGTTTCTCATTGTGTTTCCAGCACAGACATATCCATCAGCATTAACAGAAACCAAGAGGGTTCCAATCAAAAAAAGAAAAAAGAGCATCTTGCACTGAATAGAAATTGTAGACCATGCAGTTTTTATATGAAACTATCTCTACCATTTTTTTTCTCTGGGAGGAATAAAATTGGGAAATGTTTACTGATAAGCAAAGTGTGTGTGATGTCATGGCTGATCGTTAGGCTTGATTCTCACTGACCACACCCTGATAACACTGATCAATTTCAGCGAAAAAAGCAAGAACAAGGCGTTGCTTGTCTATAATTATGACTAGGTTCATTTCCATTGTATATTAAATTCTGTAGCTGAAAACTTTGGAAGATGACAAACTATGTTTGGTTTTACGATATGCATGTGGGCTGGACTGACGTTTGACTCATTTTAAGGGGTCTTCCCTGGCTACATGAATTTTTATTAAGTCTATAATTTTTACAAAACTTGAGTTAATTGTATTTGGACCTATATGCTTCATTTTTGTTTTCATATGTTCTTGTTTTCAATTGCAATATGTTTTATAAAATCTGTATTTTGGATCATCCTACACGCAGATTCTATTCCTATGAATGAATTTTCATGAGCTGACTTTCAAAGTTTGTACCATGTTGGCACAGAATGGCTTCTTGTTTTCTTTCTGTCCCGCTCTCTCGAGGGGACTCCAAAAATTGGTAATAATACTCAGTTTATGCTCCTTTGCACGGAAATCTTTAGTAAAAGGCGAAAGATTTTCACGGTCAAATGCAGAGGAACCAGAGTTGTTCGAGTCGAAGATGGGTGAGAGGTCATGTATGTCATGTACCGACATCTCCCGGGTTCCGCCGCCCACCATGTTTTGTGTGATGGCAGACTCCGCCCAATTGTCCAGTGTCTACGATTCAAAAAGAGTGTCCATTTTTGAAGAAGGATTCGAGCAGAATAAAATATTTCTTGTTTTCATTTTTACTGAAAAAGATGAAAAAAAAGATTGGTTCCAGAGTTTCAAGCATTCCTCAAATTAATAGATGAACAATAGAACGTGGAAAAGCAGAGGGTTCATGGAAAATACAACATGATACGATATTTTCAGTTGGCTGTGGTTCTCTGAAAAATTTATGGAAGGGAAAAAATTATTTTGAAATCAAGAACTTTGACATATTTTGTTCACATCGAAAAAAAATCAACCAAATATGAATTCAGATTACTTCTGCACGCACGCTCAGTTTCTCCGACTGAAAGAGAAACTCCCATAATCTGAAAATACGATTTTCGAATTCGGGAGAGTTTTTATCAGTTCAAAAAGTCACGAACATTTGACGAGACGCGCCCAAATGATGATTTTAGTTTGTAGTAGAAAGAAGAAAAAGATCAAAACCACAGTTCTGAAAATGAGATAGACTCCATTGAAACAATCTGTAAACATAGAGAAAGATATGGAAATATCTATCAACTTGCTAAGTGAACTACTTTTTAAAATGAACAGTTATTCCCGAGGAGAACTTTTACATCTAGAATAACAAACTTTGAATACAAAGCAATATGCAAAATCCATTTATCCATCAAGAGCAGAATATACATTCATGTTGAAAAAGAACAGGTTATGTCACATAACTGATTTTTTATGGAAGCTTTCCGAACGACTACATAACTATAAGTTATTGTGAAGAGTGTATTGTGTACAGTCATTTTTGTAGCGATGGAAAATGAAATACCAGTGTCCGTCCTTTTTTCAAATTTCAAATCTGCCCAACCCCAGATAAATATAGCTCATTGGATACATCTGAAGCGATAAACTTGTATGATATTTCGAGTTCCAAAAAATAAACTTTTTTGATTTGTGTCTCTAATTTACTCGATTGAAGTCGCCCAATCACAGATGTTTCTGAAAATTTCAGACAATCTTCATTCAAAACCTCTAATCCAGTATGCATCCTGAAATTATGGTCTCAAATTTCAACTGATGAATCCTATAAGATGATGAAAATGACGTTTGCAAATAAACATTCTCTTATGATTTCAACTTTGATCTAGCCTACTCGACTTGAACTAAAGAACAACTAACCTCCAACGTGCTAATGATGACAAAAAGAAACGCCCATGCTTTTTCAATATCATCATCCCTTCGATGTATATAACAGTCGTATTCGAGCCTAGTATTCTCATTCCAAAAATGTTCAAGCTTCTGTTCATCTCAGCTTTTGCACTCTGTGCATCATTGGCTTCTGCAGCGGGAAATGGTATTTATACGACTCTGTTTTACAAGTTTCGAATTAAAATTGTTTTCAGTATGCACCCCAACTACCGTATACAGACCTTCGAATTCTGATGCATACTACTGGCCTGCAACATGGAAAGAGCAACAAGCAGCTCCTGCACTCGGAGGAAATCAGACTTGTGGATGGGCAGTTATTGTTCCAAAAGGATACTATGCAAAACTGATTATGAGTGGAAGAATGGGTGACAACACTTCTCACATCCAAACAATCGATGCCGGTGCCAATTCTATCATGTAAGAATCATCGGAATACAGTAATCCTCTCAATAATGCATTTCAGTTCAACTCATGAAAACAAAGAACCATACTTCTTCCCTTCGGAGACATTCACCGTCTATGTCTACGCTGACTCAGATGCCACTTTCGCAATGAAAATCGTTTGGGCTAAATGTAAGCTCATTAAAATATCTTTACCTCAACAAAAGAGTCAACATTTCAGTGCCAACCAAAATGGATTATTCGATGGGAATCGGAAAGAATCCAAAGCTTGTTAACATAACCAGTGACATCTTCGCAGCTGAATACAGTTCAACAACTGGACTCTCTTTGCTCGCATTCCCAGCTGACAAAAAGAGAATTGCATCTTTGAGAAGTACATTTGTGTACGAAGGAAAAGATTCCAATGGAAATTATGTTTCAAAGTGAGTCTGACTATATTAGACGCATTTCATATTTTTTTCAGTCTTTACCTTCTCTACAAATCGAAGAAACAGTGGATTTCTAGTGGAAGTGTGATCTATGTCGTCAATGTTGAAGCCAGAAATGTTGAAGATAAACTGTTGGTTCAAGAGTCTGGATGTAAGCATGGATTCCGAACGATACTCATTTATTTCTATATCTTCAGATACAAAAGACATTGCTGAATATGTGGAATTCAGTTGCCAAGCTAACTCCACATGTACTGGTTATTTGGATGCTGGAAACAAAACATCAGCTCTAGTGTCAGTAGATAACACCAGTCAAACATTGATGTATGTTACTTTGAATGTGGTAAGACATCTAAATTCTTATAGTCTTCAACCGAAAACTTTCTACTTATCTAGAACTCCTATTTGACTGTCTACTATGGATCTCCAAACGATGCTGGAAAGTATCTCACCATCAGGTTTGTCTCTCTCTCACCATCGGGTTTTTTTTTGTTTTTTTTTTCAGTATTCATTCCAATAATATTATCAAGTGTCTTTCAGTGGATCCACAATTCAATCAAATCTTCCAATGACTTTTGGCGCTCCAGTTGTTCAATATGTGGTTACCGGTGGAAAAGCTTCTTTCACTTTTGCTGTTTCTAATCCTTAACTGTTTCTTTCATTTCAATAAACATTCATCATGCAAAAACATATTTCCGTAATTCTTGAATATTTCGATAATCTGCTGATTTTTCCTCGATTCCTCAAAGACTCTTACTTGTTTGTAAACTTCGAGAATGGATTAGAGAGTTCAGTATTGTATGCTCAGAGCAAAATGTCTCGGTTCCCTTTGGAGTCATCCAAAAAGTAATTCATATCGATCAAAGAATTCTTAACGTTTCACTACCTAATATTTTTGGTACTTTCCTAGTTTAGAGGTCCCATCGAAAATCAAAGGTCCCATAACTGTCCGCCCTAGTTCAGACTCACGAAGCGGTCATGAAATGTCCACTAACAATCAGAAGTATTCTCTACGACTCTTCAAAGCGATTATCTGCTCGTGGGTAAAACTAAATTTATCATACTTGTGAAGGCTTAGGCGACCGTGATAGGTATTTGGGATTCGCTCTTCTTCTTCATAAAAATATGAAACGATATCTCCTAATCAAAAATGCATTCTTTCCCTCCTTGCTACTACATTGATTGTTTTTTCATTGAAAAGTCCCCTTTTTGAAAAAGAAGTGAATGCTGAAATTATGAAAACCGTTCTCATGGCACGCCACCTTCAAATTCGAATCATAGTTCTGTCAAGTGTGGATTGACAGGCCATCAAGCTGAAGGGTCTAGTTGGTGAAAAAACCTCTTTCTCAAAGAGTCAAATAGGGGCGTGGCGTTCCGACACCCCGTCACTTGGAGAGTACAGTACAGGACCAGTCAGTCTTCATTCTTACATTTTTTCGACCTAATTTCTGGTGACCCTTCTGAGGGCCTTCTCCCTCGTCACCTCTTCTTTGATTCTTTTTCTCTCATCCGACCCTCCATAACTAATGATAACTAGTAAACTATTAATTCCTTCTTCAGAAATCGGCTATCGTACAAAAATTCGGTAGCTGGTGTAGCAGCTCAGAATTTTCACATTCACTTTTACCTCTTTTGAATCCTGGAATGTTCAGTTGATGACATTGCAGCTTTTATAGCCGCCGAATCGTTTTATCAACTGGATATTTCTACAATTAGAAACCAGCAGTCGCACAAAAACTTGGTAGTTGGTGTACCTTAACATTTCCCGCTGCTGAAATTGAGTCACTTTCAAATTCAAATAATATAATTTCTATAGATGCATTTTTCAAACGTTCTCCCGTTCCTTTTAAAAACCTTCCACCAACCGATCACGAGTCCCCTTTGTTCTGACAAGTGTGACTCACACTTGTCAATCATTTTTAGTTAAGGAACGTAAGAACCAATTAGTATTGACATGGTTTGACAGGTCACAAAGGTTCAGGGATTAGTAGACAAAGGAGCCGCTTCCTCAGAAGATCAGTTAGAGAGCGTATTGTCCCGACGCTCCGTCACTAAATGACTACACTCCATACAGGGTCAGTCTTCATTCTGACCTACCTTCTAGTGACCCTTCTGAGGGCTCTCTCCCTCTTCAACTCTTTTTTTTTCTCTTCTTCTCCCACCTACCCCACCATAACTAAGGATAACCAGTAGACTGTAAGTTCCTTTCCTAGAAACCAACTATCGTACAAAACCTTGGTAGCTGATGTAGCTTAGAATTTCCATCTTCTGAAACTATGTCACCTTCAATTTTAAATCATTATAATTGCTATAGCCTCAATCGATGAATTTCTCGAAGGTTCTTCCATTCCCCTCGAGAATCTTCCACCAACCAATCGCTAGTTCCTCTCGTTTTGGCAATTGTGAATCACACTTGTCAATCACTTTTAGTTTAGGAGCATAAGAACCAATTAATATTAAGATGGTTTGACAGGTCATAAAGGTTCAGGGATTAGTAGACAAAGAAACCGCTACCCCAGCGGACATTGGGACATTTCTCAAACGTACTCCCGACGCCCCGCCCCTGTGGATCACACTCCACATAAAAAACCAGTCAGTCTTCATTCTTACATTTTCCTGACCTACCTTCTGGTGACCCTTCTGAGGGCTCTCTCCCTCGTCACCTCCCTTTTTCTTTCTCTTTCTTCTAACAAAGCATAATTGGAAGAGTTCCTTTCCTAGAAAACAGCTATCGTACAAAAACTCGGTAGCTGATGTAGTTTAGAATTTCCATCTGCTGAAATTATGTCAACTTCAAATTCAAATAATTATAATTACTATAGCCTCAATCGATGAATTTCTCGAACGTTCTCCTGTTCCCCCTTGAGAATCTTACACCAATCGACCACGAGTTCCTCATCACTAAAATAGTACAGTTTAGACTGGACCAGTGAGTCCTCATTCTTGCATTTTCTTGACCTAAAAAATTCTAAAAATGTCAAATTTCGAATTTTTTGATTTTTTAACTGATTGTGTTTTCTTAATGTTAATCTTCGACAACTTTCTGACAATTGAAACAGAATTCAATTTTTCAGTTCGAAAAAATGGCTTCAAAATGAGAAAACTCGATTCTCAAAGCCTTCTAAAGTCGATGTTGGATCAAATAAAGGTAAGAACATAAAAACTTTTTCATTTCTCCAATCGGAAATTTTCAGAGTGGCTCAACTTGTCTGCAAGGGAACATTGGACTTTCAGTGGATCAAATGGAATTCGACGTCTGGATTGGTAGCCAGTGTTAGTTTATTTTACTTTCCTGGGTTAGTTGAGATTGAAAGTAAAATAGGAAAACGCAGGCGCGGGGGACAATAAGAAGTAGATGATTAGCAACTGGGGTGGACGAGTTTTGAGAGACTGGTGGGGTGAGGATTGGGATTCTGGGGTTCATCGGAAGTCGGTGATGAGTGTACGGAACTGAGGAGCACTTGAGGCGCGCGGAAGCTGCATAATGAATGAAAGGTGAGAGGGAGCACGGAGTTTTTGATATCGAGACAGAATTTCCCGCGAAACATTTCTCAGAACTAGCGGGGAAGGGGCGAGTAGGCCATCGCCGACCTCAATTGATGTCGGCTGCGCAATTAGACAAAAAGAAGGAGCTCCATTAGGTTTTTTGGAGTAAACTGCCCAATTTGAGGCAGACCTCGGTCTGTTTACTGTGTAAACACTTCTTTTTCATTCAAAAACATTCTTTTCAAACTTTTTTTTGTTTTCTGTTTTTATTTTTTTCTCATTATTACAACTCAAAAAGTGCGATAAAAGAAGAAGACGAATGGAGTGGTCAGAAGCAGATCCAATGCCAAGGAAAGTCCAAACTGGCGAAGACCGACAAGTGAATCAGACGGAAAGGATGTTGGAAGAAGCAGATACTGGCGAGACCCACCAAAGAAGCCACCACATTTGCAAAAGTCCACGTCGGCGTTAGCTTAGCGTAAAACGGGCTCATATGGTATTTTTGAAGTTCTCCTTCTTATTCACCCTTCTTTTTGATCTTTCTGCACGTTAGTTAATCATTTATTCGACGTTTCGACTCGAGGCCATTGAAATGATTCTAAATCATACAAATACAAGCAATAATATGGTTACACAAGGGTTGGACTTACATAATGCTAGTTTGGGTGAGAATGAAGACAAATAATCTTTTTAGGGAAGAGTAAAGCGAAAAAGTGGCAAAGAACAAGTGAAAAAGAAGAGGCTAAGTAGGAAACCCTCGTCAATTCCCCTGTTTTGATTAGTGTCTGCACCTTCTGTCATGAGGTACCAAAGTCTGCAACAAAGTCAGTGAGTTCTTCTTTTACATTCAAACTCGGGTGTTTGGAGTTTATATAAATCGCTTCAAGCGCTTTTCGCCTGGCCATATTACGCTCTGTTGCTAGCACTTCCAAAGATAATTCCAAGGCTTTTCCGTCATATTTTCCTTTGAGTGCTTTGCCCACACGCTTGTTCGGTACGACTTCATCCATGGTTTTTCCGCCGCTCTTCCATGCTCATTGATTCTCTCCGCAAGTGGTCTTCCCGACTCTCCAATATAATACTCTCCACATTGGCACGTCAGTTGGTATATTGTTCCTTTCTTTTCACATCCTCCTGTTCCTATCTCTGGGCATACTCGACATTGGTTTCTCGTGCATCTCAAGTCAAAAGATCGGTTGTGGACGAGTATGTCTTTCAGCGAGGTTCCTCTCAGTTCCACTACCTTCGCTTCCATTCCTACGCTCCAGCTGTCCGAGACAAATGGAATGGCCAAGATGTTTTTGCACTCCTTCGGGGCACTTCCACTGTTCGGCGTTTCTCTTCATCTTGCTTGGCCTTGCTTCCTCCACTTAAAGGCGTAGTAAGGCTTTGTACAATAATTTCTGTAATTGTAGTAGCCATGTGTATATATCAGAACTTCATAATCAGAGATTTTGAAAATCGCTCAAAAAACCGTGAAACGTCAATCATTTTTGAGTTTGGGCAGCTACTGGAGCAACAGCCAAAAAAAAGCAACGGTACGTAATGTGACTGCTTGCAGTCGGGAAATTCTAGATTTTAAAATTTTTTTGATGTGCACCACGGGGCCGAAAATGAGAAAAACTTCAATGTATGATCTTTCCCGACTGCAATCGTCACATTACGTACCG
>GL379943.1:48645-65677 GCA_000143925.2 Caenorhabditis brenneri
CAGGGAACTCAAATTGATAGAAGAAGATGTGCGATATACAATACAATTTGGGCGCTCATTTACAAAACTGAAGCCTCTACCAGGCCTGTGTTCTACCGTTTTGTACGAGGCCTTCCGAGTCAGTTCATGAACTTCGAAGAGCCATTTGGCACATACGTCAATTCTCAGAAAGGTGCCTGACGCGCAGAGCACAGTTTCTTGGTCAAGGATCAGAGAGTAGCACCGATTTTTCGAGGAGAAGGAGCGGCGCAGACACACTTCGTTGAAAATTTGTTCGTGTAAGAAGCTGTGGACAATTCCGAAATCGTTCAATGGAAGCCTTACTACGCCTTTAAACGGGCTCCTCAAGGGGAAGATGTCATTGGGCATTCTTCATGGGCGGCAGGGAGGAATAGGGTAAGGACCCGACGCTTTGGATGCCCAACCACCGCGATCTGTCAGGCAACGTGCTTCGGAAGGTCACTGGATCTATCTTGTCAGAGATCCTTGACCGAAAGAGCACATGTGCGGACCGGTTGGATGCCGACTGACCCAAAAAGGATAAGTCGAAGGCTCATAGTCTGTGGTGCGCCTACACCAGACAGCAATGAGACACTTTGGATGCCCAACCACCGCGATCTGTCAGGCAACGTGCTTCGGAAGGTCACTGGATCTATCTTGTCAGAGATCCTTGACCGAAAGAGCACATGTGCGGACCGGTTGGATGCCGACTGAAACTGAAGGGTGCAAACCCAGAGGGATAAGTCGAAGGCTCATAGTCTGTGGTGCGCCTACACCAGACAGCAATGAGACACTTTGGATGCCCAACCACCGCGATCTGTCAGGCAACGTGCTTCGGAAGGTCACTGGATCTATCTTGTCAGAGATCCTTGACCGAAAGAGCACATGTGCGGACCGGTTGGATGCCGACTGAAACCGAAGGGGCAAACCCAGAGGATAAGTCGAAGGCTCATAGTCTGTGGTGCGCCTACACCAGACATCAATGAGACACTTTGGATGCCCAACCACCGCGATCTGTCAGGCAACGTGCTTCGGAAGGTCACTGGATCTATCTTGTCAGAGATCCTTGACCGAAAGATCACATGTGCGGACCGGTTGGATGCCGACTGAACCTGAAGGGCAAACCAGGGATAAGTCGAAGGCTCATAGTCTGTGGTGCGCCTACACCAGACAGCAATGAGACACTTTGGATGCCCAACCACCGCGATCTGTCAGGCAACGTGCTTCGGAAGGTCACTGGATCTATCTTGTCAGAGATCCTTGACCGAAAGAGCACATGTGCGGACCGGTTGGATGCCGACTGAAACTGAAGGGTGCAAACCCAGAGGGATAAGTCGAAGGCTCATAGTCTGTGGTGCGCCTACACCAGACAGCAATGAGACACTTTGGATGCCCAACCACCGCGATCTGTCAGGCAACGTGCTTCGGAAGGTCACTGGATCTATCTTGTCAGAGATCCTTGACCGAAAGAGCACATGTGCGGACCGGTTGGATGCCGACTGAAACTGTAGGGTGCAAACCCAGAGGGATAAGTCGAAGGCTCATAGTCTGTGGTGCGCCTACACCAGACAGCAATGAGACACTTTGGATGCCCAACCACCGCGATCTGTCAGGCAACGTGCTTCGGAAGGTCACTGGATCTATCTTGTCAGAGATCCTTGACCGAAAGAGCACATGTGCGGACCGGTTGGATGCCGACTGAAACTGAAGGGTGCAAACCCAGAGGGATAAGTCGAAGGCTCATAGTCTGTGGTGCGCCTACACCAGACAGCAATGAGACACTTTGGATGCCCAACCACCGCGATCTGTCAGGCAACGTGCTTCGGAAGGTCACTGGATCTATCTTGTCAGAGATCCTTGACCGAAAGAGCACATGTGCGGACCGGTTGGATGCCGACTGAAACTGAAGGGTGCAAACCCAGAGGGATAAGTCGAAGGCTCATAGTCTGTGGTGCGCCTACACCAGACAGCAATGAGACACTTTGGATGCCCAACCACCGCGATCTGTCAGGCAACGTGCTTCGGAAGGTCACTGGATCTATCTTGTCAGAGATCCTTGACCGAAAGAGCACATGTGCGGACCGGTTGGATGCCGACTGAAACTGAAGGGTGCAAACCCAGAGGGATAAGTCGAAGGCTCATAGTCTGTGGTGCGCCTACACCAGACAGCAATGAGACACTTTGGATGCCCAACCACCGCGATCTGTCAGGCAACGTGCTTCGGAAGGTCACTGGATCTATCTTGTCAGAGATCCTTGACCGAAAGAGCACATGTGCGGACCGGTTGGATGCCGACTGAAACTGAAGGGTGCAAACCCAGAGGGATAAGTCGAAGGCTCATAGTCTGTGGTGCGCCTACACCAGACAGCAATGAGACACTTTGGATGCCCAACCACCGCGATCTGTCAGGCAACGTGCTTCGGAAGGTCACTGGATCTATCTTGTCAGAGATCCTTGACCGAAAGAGCACATGTGCGGACCGGTTGGATGCCGACTGAAACTGAAGGGTGCAAACCCAGAGGGATAAGTCGAAGGCTCATAGTCTGTGGTGCGCCTACACCAGACAGCAATGAGACACTTTGGATGCCCAACCACCGCGATCTGTCAGGCAACGTGCTTCGGAAGGTCACTGGATCTATCTCGTCAGAGATCCTTGACCGAAAGAGCACATGTGCGGACCGGTTGGATGCCGACTGAAACTGAAGGGTGCAAACCCAGAGGGATAAGTCGAAGGCTCATAGTCTGTGGTGCGCCTACACCAGACAGCAATGAGACACTTTGGATGCCCAACCACCGCGATCTGTCAGGCAACGTGCTTCGGAAGGTCACTGGATCTATCTTGTCAGAGATCCTTGACCGAAAGAGCACATGTGCGGACCGGTTGGATGCCGACTGACACAAAAGGGATAAGTCGAAGGCTCATAGTCTGTGGTGCGCCTACACCAGTCAGCAATGAGACACTTTGGATGCCCAACCACCGCGATCTGTCAGGCGACGTGCTTCGGAAGGTCACTGGATCTATCTTGTCAGAGATCCTTGACCGAAAGAGCACATGTGCGGACCGGTTGGATGCCGACTGACCTAAAAGAGATAAGTCGAAGGCTCATAGTCTGTGGTGCGCCTACACCAGACAGCAATGAGACACTTTGGATGCCCAACCACCGCGATCTGTCAGGCAACGTGCTTCGGAAGGTCACTGGATCTATCTTGTCAGAGATCCTTGACCGAGAGAGCACATGTGCGGACCGGTTGGATGCCGACTTTGAATGAGCCCCGGAAAATATTTTTTGAGTCTCGGAAAAGTTTTTCTGAGTCCCGGGTATTTCTCAAGTTTTGTATGGCGCTCTATGGTCACTGCATGAGTCCCGTTTATTATTTGATGGTATCGGGTATCGTATATGAGTCCAAATAAAATACTCGGGAAATGGCAAAGAGTCGTATTTTCCTATACGTTTTGATGTAATCTATATATAAATTTAGTTTTACCGACAAGCAGAAAATCGCTTCGAAGAGTCGTAGAATACTTCTGATTGTTAGTGGACATTTCATTACAGCTTCGGGATTCTGAACAAGAGAAAACAGTCATGGGACCTTTATTTCATCTTGGGACGTTTTTTTTTATCTTGGGTTCTTTTTTTCGATAGGACCTCTAAACTAGGAAAAAACCATATTTTTCCTAGCTTTAAAGACAACCGAGATATCTCTGAACATACAGTACTGATTCTGACTAAATTACAGAATAAATGTTATTCAGATAACGATGTTTTACTCAATATTCTCCAACATCGTTTTATTCACAAATGAACATTTCAAGAAAACACCAAAAGAATTATGAGTTAAACCAGTAAAATCAACCTCGTAACACAACAAAACCTTCCTTTCTTACAACAGTGAAATCAGAACAAGAACGAATACCATCAAAGTATTGACTGAAAAATGAGTAGGATTATAAAAACGATTTTCCTTCCAACTTACCGTATGCACTGGAAGTTGTTTGGAAGGAACTAATTTTGAAAGTCAAGTAGAAGCCTGTCGATGATGCAGTTCCATTTGTTACATAATCAACAGTCATAGTTGAACCGATATCAGAAATAATTCTATTTTGCATTGGGTTTTCACTCGAGAATCTGTAAGTTTCTCTTATAGCAATGATTTTCAAGTGGAACTGACATGTATTCTTTTTTTCCTGTTTCACTTTGAAACGAAATGATCAAATTGGAACCATTTGAAATATCAACAAATGATACGTTTAAATTGAATGCAAACATTTGATCTGGGTCTGCAAAAAAAGTATTTTAATTTCTTGGATACCTTGAGACATCTTACATAATCCACCAATATACTCAGTAGTGTTTTGGATTGTGGTTGAAAATCCATAGTTTATTGATGAGATGAAACCATCTCTTCCATCACATGCATCATTCCATCTTGCTGAAATTACATGATAAATTATATGGCTATCGAAACATTTACGAACTATAATTTGAATCTTCTGCTAATTCAACCAAAGCTGTTCCTTGTTCCAAATAATATGTTAAAATATTGCCGTTAAACTTTTGCGGAATATTTGTTTTCGATTGATTCACACTGTAAAATTGTTTTGGGATTTATGAAAGGAGTATGATTGCACTCACTTGTAAGATGCAATCATGTTGTCTTCAGTGTCTATTTTTTTAGTTCCAATGTACACTTTCAAAAGAGCTCCTTGACTCATATCCAGTCTTGTGATGTACTCATCTCCATCTCCTATATTCAATGTCATTGCTGATACTGGTCCATTCGCTGCATTCATTGTCACAGGACAGGATGCGTTGCTCATACATGTTATTCCACGGATTTCAGTCAAATTTTGTATGTCTTAAATTCAACTTTTGTCTTAGCATGTTGCCTTTTACTTACTATAATAATCTTGAGCAATGTAGATAGGACCAACGAAATAATCCTCTTGAAACGAATAAACTGTCAACTGATTTCCACTTGAGATAATCGGTTTACCGGATCGAAGAGATTGATAAAGTGTTCCAAGATATGTTGAATTAATATCAGGTCCATCAAAAACCAAAGATAACCGGAGAAGAGGAGTACAATCTGGCCAGATTGAAGGGAATGCAACTATACTGACCTACAAATAAAAGGATTTCGAATGACTCAATGAGAGTATTACTTGTGTTTCAGCAGTAATTGTTTCTGCGTTTCCAAATAGAATTCCATCATAAATCAACGAAGAACTGTTTTTACTAACGGTGTAGTAACTCGAATTGGTTGAAGGATCTAAACTATATGATATATTCTCCTAAAATATCAGAGGAATTACAGTCTATCCATTGAATTTTGAATCCAAAACTTGTCGAGTTTCCTGATCCAACTGTCAGATCTATTGTGAAGAAGGTTCCAACAAAAACATACGGCTGTAGATCACTCGTCATCACACTGAAAACAAAAATATAGCAAGGCTCGTGAAATATTGGCACTGTAGTCTTAATTTTATACTATTTATTTTCGATACTCACAATTCAGATTTTCCATTTGTATCAGTTATATTCAATGAACTATCAGATTCAATATTTGCTTCCATCGTGAATAGAACGTAATACTGGATGGGAATATAAACTTTCCAAAGACACTTTTGATTCGGACCGTAAATTGGTGCATTCAAGTTTTCATTCCACTTATCAGGAAAGTAAAAAGTACCATTGTTTGTCATCGGATCACCAATTTCAGTTTGCCGTTGACACACTCAAAATGGGTTCATCAAACAAAAATAGTTGAGTTTCGAACTTACAAACATCTATTGAATTAGCATTAGAAAAATATGTTGATAACAAAGAAAATGATAAAATAAAAACTAGTAGCATTAAAAAAGACCTCAGAAGTGATCTATTCAAGTCGATAGTCAATCAGAAAACGATCTGAATGTGGGCGAAACGGAGAAAGAGAGTGTCATAAGCCGCTGAAAACGCTCTGATAAACTCAAAATAAAGAAATGATGATTTTTTTACACATACATCACCTCAAAATATTAGCAGTTTCCTCATAGTTTGACCCTTTTCTATGTGATAGCTTAGGATCGAATGAATGAAAACTCACGTTTCAGTTTTCTTGTTACAGTCTGTAATAACAAGTGAGCTATCCTCGTCTACATCGGCCATCATTGTAAACAGAATGTATTTTTGGAAAGGAATAAGGATATTCCAAGTGCAGTTTTGATTCGTTTCATAAAATGGAGCATCATTACTCTCATTCCAATAACTTGGATAATAAGTTGTAACTGGATATGTATCTGATATTCCATCCCAGTTTACACTCCCATTACAGTCTGGAACATTATGGGTTGGGAAACAAAAAATGAATGAAACTTACTGATTCTAGAACTTTCATCCGGATATGCTAACAAGTGCGAAACAAATAGAGAAATAACGAATAAAATATTCATACTGAAAATGGGAAAAAACCACGAATGACCTAGAAATGAAAAGTCCACCAGAGAATGACTTTAGGTGGTGTCACATAATACCTCAAAAAGGTATCATAATCTGCTAAGAAATGAAGTGATAGTGTCAAAAGAATGACTGTATATTACAGTCTACAGAAAGTGTTGACTGCTAAGAAATATGTCTTTTTTTTCAATGATCATTTCTCGTGTTGATGATCATTTCATTAGGCGAAATCAACTAAATTTACGGCTTGCTTGGTGCTGAGCTGATTTCAGCACTACCTACCGTTGACATGTTTGATTAGAACTTGTTGAAAGATTAAAAACTTATATAAGGAAAATTTATTCATTACAACATTAAAAAAAATCAAAGACTTGTTTTACCTTACAAGAAGGAATAAACAAAAAGAAATAACGGCCAAAATGTTGTAGTTATTTGAAGATTTTATTTCGTAGTCCATATAATACCCAGTCGTACTATATCCATATGTTTTATAGGTCACACTCAAGTCATCTCCCAACGCTTGTACTTCACTGTTGAATGTGGGAACTCTTGTTGAAGTGAATCTGAAATTTCAGTTTTCTCGTATTCTAGAGGGATTCTCCTTACGTTTGATCATAAGTAGTTTTAGCTCCATTAGTTACAACGATTCTTAGCGTGGTATTTCCAACAAAATCGGCGGCTCGAAGATTGAAAGAATAAGTGAAATAAGAATTAGTTGGGGCTCTGATATAATCATAAACATCTTGATAAAGAGATGGAGTTCCAGATTTATAGTATCTCGATGCAAAGAATCCTTTTCTGCCAACGAAACTGTTTCTTGAAAACTGATCGGATAGATGAGTGAGGTTGAGGGAAGCGTCGGTACCAGTAAAAACATAAGTTCGAACATATCCCAGGAATTCTTGAGGGAGATAGGAGGCGGTGTTATTCAAGCTGAAAATGGTACCAGTTAACGAAATGCAAAGCTTAAATAAAAAAAATTTAAAAAGAAAACTTACTTATACGAAGTAATTAAATTTGCCTTGGTAGAAGTTTTGGACCCAATATATACATCTAAGTTTCCGGATCCTGATAGGCTTGTAAGATATTCCGCACCGGATGTTGGAGTGTTGGCGACTGTAGTAATGGCAGATGGACCAAGTACTCCATTCATACTTATTGAGCCAACATCTTGCAAACTGGCAAATGAGATACCTTGATATTGAACAATATCCTTTGAAAGTTGATAATCTTGGAAGATGAGCATAGCTCTTCCTGTTGGATACGATGGTCTCAATTGATTGAATGTCATATACTGTCCAGAGGAAACAAGTTGTCTTTGAAGTTTGATAACTTGAAGTGCATTTCCAAGACATGGTGCATCCCAGCTGGGCCCATCATAAATCATCATTCCTCTGAGATTCTGAAGCTGTTCATCGTCTTCTGGAGGTGTCACAACTAGGGATACGCGTGTTTCAGCCTTGATTTGAATTGGAGAACCACTGAATGCCCACCAAACACTTGGCTGTGAGGTGGCAGTAGTTACACTCCCATAGTATGGATTGAAAGTGGTGGGAACTGAGATAAGATGAATACTCGTACATTATTCTTATTATTACTCACTTTGGTACCATTGAACAGAAAATCCGAATCTTACATTCTGTTCTCGACTGTTCAATTTAATGTTTCCCTGTCCAGCGGCAAAGTAAAAGTTTTCATTTGTTGCCGAGTAGACACTGAAATGTATGAGTTATTTCTATGTATAGTATATGAAGTATATGAAAACTAACGCTTCACTAAACTGATTTTGATCAGTTACTCGAACAGAAACTGCACGATCCGGTGGAATTGTCATACTCATTGTCAATTTAATATTAGCACTCCATCCTTTCGGAACATTTATCTGGAATTTGAACTCTGTAAAAAAGCGGTAATTCAATACACTAACTCTATAAATGCAATTGAAGTTATTAGGAAAAAGTGGTGGTGTTGAATTCGTGAAGTCATTTGGATACCATGTTAATTTCGTTGTGTCAGCTGGAGGGTCGAACGCAGTGCCAGGACAGTCTTAATCACGAAATTAATAACTACCAAATTGAATTATTTGTTACCTAGCGCCCTTGTAAACGTGATTGATGTACATAGAAGAAGAAATATAAACATGTTGAACTTCTTTTCAAATAGAGAAAAAACTGGGAAATGCGGCGACAATTTTATATGTTTGATTGTGTGATTCAGCCTGAAGAGTGCTCCTGATAAGAGAAAAAACGTCATATTTTGTCACAGAATAAGAACAAATCAGAACTAAAATTCAGAAGTGATTCATGTTCCTACTCCTTGTTTCACAATTTCGAGTTCTATAAATTAATAGGCTCATTAAAAAACATTTATGGCAAAAGTATGTAAACAGACAAAACAAGTTTTTTCGGATTGAGTTTTGTGTTTTGTCCGATAAAAATACAAAGTAATCATTTGAGTTATCCAAGATCAGAAACTTAAAACAACTAGAATCATAAACCAAAAAGAGAAGTTATCAAATGATGAATCGATTTCAAACTCAGCGAAAAATCCAGTTGATTGGGGGAAGTTGGTAGAATAAACCAATGAAATAGAGTGCCCATTGTGAGAATACCATTGAGTGTCATTCGAATATTCATGAGCAGTTCGGCTGAAAGTAAAGTGAGCCATTCATTAGAGCAGTTCAAACTCTGATGGAAAACTCGTGGTTTCCCTACAAAGAATTAAATGAAAAAAACCTACTGATCGTAATAATGAATCCTCTGAACATTGTCCGAAACAACCACATGAATGCTGTTTTCTCCTGATAAATCGGCTTCAAGAAAACGATACGAAAATCTGTATTCAGTCGCATTCTTGGCTTCTTTGCCAATAAAATGAAATGAATCCTGCTGCAAATTCGATTCTTTTTTATCATGTTTCCAATATTTTGAAGTGAAGAATCCTCTTCTTCCAGGAAATGCAGTTTCCCAATTCGCTTTCCATTTGTTTCTTGTCAATGACAACGTGGCATTCCCAGAAGTCAATACATAATACCGAAGACGTCCTTGAAGTTTTTGAGGCAAATTAGTTTTGTTATTTTTATTTGTGTAGATTGCCACTTTCTGTTGTTCCGAGAGACCTTCAAAATACACTTGAAGCTCTGCTCCGTGCTCAATATCAACAGATATGAGATATTCATCAATTAATGGATTGTCATTATGAGTGAATACAACTGATTTTCCAGTCAAAGCTCCCATTTTCACTGTTTCCACTGAAGAATCATTCACGTTCAGACCAGTTATTTGGGAGATATCTTGATACACTGGAAAATGAATTGATGGATTAATAAAGAGAAATATGGAAATACTACTTGAAGCATCTTGAACAATAAC
Organism: Caenorhabditis brenneri; assembly: GCA_000143925.2. NCBI lineage: Eukaryota > Metazoa > Nematoda > Chromadorea > Rhabditida > Rhabditidae > Caenorhabditis > Caenorhabditis brenneri. The sequence continues at coordinate 58,454 of GL379943.1, forward strand.
ATGATGATGAGAAACGATAGGGACGATTGAGAATATAGTTGCAGTAGAATTCGAAGATATCAACAGAGATTGTGACTGACTGATAGAATACAAACTGAAAAACGATATTTCATCCGAGATTAAGGATTAGTTTCAAACCTTCCCAAGTAAGGACTATTCACATCCGGACCATCAAAAACAATTCCAGTTCTCAAATACGTATCTTCTTCTCTTTGATTTCCGGATAAACAAAGAATTGAAACTTTTGTAGCTGCATAGAGTACAACTGGATTATAGGTGTCTTCATGATCCAGAACCACCGATGAACCATTTTTCTCAAGCGTATAATTTTGAGATGTCATGTTTTCAGGAACTGAAAAACGAGTCTTCTTTGATAACATTGAAATTGACTCACATGGTTGCCAGTTAACTGTGAAATGAATACTTCCAGCTGAAGAGTTTCCAGAAAACCAGTGCAGATCAAAACTTGGAGCAACAAATAGAAGTGCCACTTCAACGTGTGAATCAAGAAATCTTAAAATATATTATTTTTCTTTTCATGCAAGTCAATATTCACTTCTCTGTATGATTTGGCGATTGTGTCACTGAAATGCTGCCTCCAGTTGGAACAGATGCATTGACATAGAGAATAACAAAATGATTTTTGGGAATACTCACAATCCAGGAGCATGTTCTGTTCTCAAGGAATTTAGCATCAGTATCAGTTGGAAAGGAAACAGTTTTGGAACTGTTTATTGGCAGTTCCGGATTCACTTCTTGCGTTTCCAAACAAGCTGAAACCATTTTTTATTGAAAGATATTTCATGTTGAATGACCCACCATTGGCTGTAATAGTTTTAATCTCATCATCTCCTAAAACTGAAAAAATAAGTAGAAAGCCTAACAAAATCATGGCTGTTTGAAATAGAGAATGCCAATAGAATAAGAATGTAACCTATGCAAACACTTAACCCGGAACATGAAAATTGACCATGGGAACATGATGAAAAATTCAATGAAACTGTATAAGAATGGAAGGATGATGTCACAAAGCGATGTTGGAGTTTCGATATTTGAAATATTTATTGACAAAGTAAAAACATCGAACTATTCGTCATCATTATTCATTCTTTGGAATTGAAGACTGAATTTCAAATTTCCTTCATCTGATGGTCCTGGATACCAGAAAATATCGAAGCTTGGGGGAAAAAACATTCGAGTGACTTCCATGTCTTTTATAAATCTGAAAAAAAGTTATTATAAAAAAAACATGACAAAAATATTATGAACTTCTCTGTCATGTTAAGTTTTGGTGTCTGTGTGACTGTCACATGCCCTCCTTCTGGAATTGTGGCTTTCAATTGAACAATTACTGTATGATTACAGGGAATGTTGACCTGTGATGTAAGTAGATTTCAAATTGATTTAAGTTTCAGAAACTAACGAGCCACGCACAAGCTGAGTTTGATGGAAACTGGGTGAAAGCTTTCGTTGGAAATGTGTAGATGGCATTTGTGTTGATAGGGTATTTAGGAGTTATTGTCTGCTGTTCTGGACACTCTGAAAGTGTGAAACATAGGAAATGTTCTTTACAAGGGAAATATAATTATTTCCAATGGTAATTTAACATTTCAGATGAGTGCTCAGGATAATTTTCATAAGTCTCAATGCAGTTGTTATACCCACCGTATAAAGCTTTTTGAATTGATGCAAATGAAACTCCGAGTAGGACAGCAAACAGAATGGGAAACTTCATCACAGTGATTGTTGTAGATGGAATACAACTTGACAAACTTTTCGTTATTTATAAGTTGAGATCAAACATTCAGACAAAAAAATACAAAAGAATATGAAAATAAGAATAAGCCTGTGAAGAAACAACGTCATGTTTTGCAAGAATCGGTGCAGCGAAAAAGGGATTTAGAAAACTAAGAGGATTTATTCTGGAGCTCAGTCATGTACGAACTGTATGCAAACATACATAATTACAAGGCGGAAAGGCTCTTCAAGTAGTTCCGCGCACTTTCTGGTTATCTTCTCTCATCGTTTCGTTTCTTTTGTCTTTTTTCTTCTTTATTCCCATTCATGAAGCAAGTTGTAATACTCATTTTCGTTTTTCTTCAAAAGAAATTAATGGTTCTTCCTCTCATTTCCTTTTTCTTCTTCTTCTTTAGAATTCTTGACATTAAACCATCATCACTATCATTTTCTTTTCTCAAATCATTTTCTCACTTTTTCCGTTGTCTCCCAAAGTGGTCAACCGAAAAGAGAACATCATCCATAAATCAGGTGTTAATTACGATGAAGTGAGAGAGATGGAGGGAGAATGAAGTAGTTGATTTGACAAATTTGACGCTCGTTTTAATCGAATCATATTGCCCTATTCGTCGTCCTCTTCTGCCACCAGGATATTCTTCTTTTCTTATTTCAAACCCGTTTATCACCTCTCCTTTCACTCCCCGGAGGTGCTTCTCATTTCTCCATAGGTACCGTTTTTCGATTATTTATGCATTTTTGTATTTCATATTGAAGAGCAAATCTGCATAAGCTAGAGTGGAGATCGAAATTTGAAGGGTTCAAAAAAGATTTGATGTTTCTCTCTTGAATTTCCATTTTTTCCTTTTCCAAGGATAAATTCAAAGTTAGCTCTCTGGTTTGAAACTGAATTTCAAAAATCTTCGATTTTCATAGTTTGAGTTTAAGACAATCGTATTTGTCTTCAACCGTTTTAGGCCTGTTCTGGTTTCGCTCTTTTTTGGATTCCATAGAAAGAACCTTTCCATCATTTTTACCGAACATCTACTTCAGAAGCTTTCTATAATTGTTGTTCATTTCCATGTTTTTCAATTGATAGACTTTGAACGAAAACTGAATTCAGAGGATCTGAACGTTTGCACTTCACCTGTAACGAAGAAAAAATTGTTTGATAAGAATTCGTTTAGACGGAGGTCGAGAGTAAAACAGATAGTTCAGTTTCAAAAAGACCTCCCGTATAAACTAGTAAATGTAGTAGAAAATAGTAACCCGATGATCCGTTTTCAGTGAAATCAAATTGAGAGAATGAGAAATAGAATGAAGAGAAACTTTTTTATCAAAACTGGTTACAAACAGATACTTACTAAATGTGATATTATCATCGTCAAATCACGGGCGAAATGACACAAAAACTAATCAATCACTTCGTGACCGTCTTCTCTTCGTCCAGAACACAAATCTCCTGTTTTTTTTTCTTTTTTCCCCTCTTTAATTTTTTCACTGCTCACTGAGTTCGAATACATGTGTTTTTTTGTAGTGTTGGGTTTGCGATGCAATGATTTGCATTCTTTTGAAAACAAGTAGAAGGGGGGCTTTGCCTCCTTGAAAAGAGAATACTTCGTTCGTTCGTTCTCCTGAATAGACAGCAGGAAATGTCGTTATTTTCTTTTGAGGAGCTGCTCCCGAGTGAAGAACGAATGGAACTTTTTGTCTGAAAGTTTTCTTTTTTTCAAGTGATTTTTGGAAAAAAAAAGATTTGATATTCCTTCCGATTTGAGAACTAGAAACGGAAAAGACTTACTCCGATCTACACCGATTAGTATCATAAAGTCCTTTTTTTGCCATTTGCCCAGATTTTATCTGTTTATTTTCTTTTGAAAATGACCTAGTTTCAATAACTAGTTGGGTTTTTAGAAAAAGAGTAATGTTACCAGTCCAATATGATTAAATTCAGTTTGTACATGTCCCTTTATCTGGTGGAAGGAGCACTTCGACTATTATCATTCTAGTTGAAGAACGGGGGTTTTATGTGTATTTCTAGATCCCGTTGTCACATTTTCATTGTTTTTTAAAATGTATCTCTTCTGGGTAATAATCTCCATTCCTTGGATTTCTCATTCCCTACAGTAATCTTCATTCTCCATATTCTTTCCATTCAATTTCTAGACGTCTTCAGACAACAATAAGCTATTGGCGGTTAAAACCATCTTCTAACCTGAATGGTCAATTTATGAACTCATCTTTCTCTGACTTTCTTTCCATTTTCGTTTTAACGATTCTGCCCTACATCCGAAAAATAATAACCGTTCATTCTACTCCACCGCCTACTCGGCTAATCGTGCAAGCCGATCGGTCGGTCGTCCAGCTGATCCTCATCTCAAAAAAAGAACTTCTTCTTCTGTTTCTCTTGAAATCTCTTACATTCACATACTATTCTACGATCAAAAAGAACAGTCAACGGGACGTCGGTTTCTCCTCTTTCCCTCTCCTTTTTCCGCCCGTAGTATTTATATTATACATATACACATACAGTGGCGACTTGCCCGGTCCGTTCAAGTGTCCCTTTTCATGTCTATGGTCTCTTTGATCACTATAATCACTTACTTTCATGCACGTCTCCGTTTCTGATTCAAAGCGCAAAGAGAGAGAGAGAGTGAAAGAGAAATAGAAATACAGAGTGAGAGAAAGACCGTTATATTGTTGTGATGGTCAGTGGGCGACTATGTACTACAATGAAAGCGTCCAACGTTTCAAAGTTTCCAGACTCAACATGCTCTTTTTTCTATCAAAGAAACAGTTGTATAGTATGTTTGCCGTCCTAGACCTTTTGGAGACTGCAAACACTTTATTGATAGCTGGGAATGTTTTTTCTTATATGAACCTTATATTAGAGAAGCTATGATTAGATTGGAGAATCGAAAGAACAAAGAACTCAAGTTAACTTTTTTCTTCATCCTATATATAGATTACTTTTCAAGTCACAAAGAATACCTGCAACAAAGTTTGAGGTCTGATCCTAACAAGCTGGAATATTGTTCTGGAAGACTATACTTCTTTGAAAACCAAACGTGTAGTTATGTCTCCTAAGATGCTCATTCCAACGTTGCTGTCATACCGAAACATTTATTTTCAGGAGTTCCGATGAACCCTCACACATCATATTTTGAACCCATCCACCTCCCTGGAACTCTTTGCTCCTTTCGTACCAACCATTCATATTATACTATTTTCTTCTTCCTCTCGATAAGCTGCTCCTTTGAATTACTTGATCATTTGTCACTCACTTCTTTTCTCCTTTTCAGCCACCCGATGATCCAAAATGAGTGATGGACTCTTTTCTGTCCCCTTTTTTCTACACAGCTTTTGCCTTTTTTGCACGGGGCCAACCCATAAATTTTTGATTATCCATCTCTTCCTCTCTCTGTGTTTTTCTCTATTTTAACCACTCCAGTACTAGTTGTCACCCCTTCTTTTCGTTTTGTCTGCAAATCCAAAAAGTGCAATTGGCCGTCCAAATTACCTTCATTTTTTCGCCTATAAGCGGACAACTGAGGGGGTACTAGAGACGGGTCTCCACACTGTTTGACTAACCTATTTAGAAGACAAAAAAGGCCTATATGCAAACTGTTGTACTTGAACTTGGCATCACACCGTTCAAGGTTATCCGATGGCTAAATAGACTCTGGGAAACTATACTCTGATCTTGCTCATTGGGTACAACTAATATGTATCATTTAATTCTAGCTTGTTTTGTGGGAAATCGTAGACAGCAAAACAAACCTATATTTACTGTTAAAGGAAGTTAGATAGGATAAACACCTACTCACTCAAATCCCTGCTTCAAGATCCTACTCTTCGTAATCTGAAATGATATGATTCAGATTTCAACCACTATTAACTTGGAAATGAATAAAGTATCATACGATATTTTCGAATTTTAAAGTCTATGAGAACCTGGTCTGATAATACTTTTAGTTTTTCTAACATCCAGCTTTGACATGGATATTTATAAAATTAGAAATTACAGTAACCCGATGACATTCTATCCCCATTGTTTGAAGTTCTTCTCACTTCCGTTCCCTGACTTCTGAGTAATTTGAAATCACATTCACACTTTCATTTTGTTTTCTTTGTCCAACGGAATGGTTTCCAGGGAAGGTTCCCACAAATTATGGCGCCGACCATCCTCATCATCATCATATCATTTTGTGTCTCTCCCCTCTATCCCTCCTCTTTTTCTCTTTTCATGTTTATGTAGTACTCTATTCCCATCCATTTATTCGCTCATTCTTCACATGGCACCCACCGGCACTTCTTCCTCCTCCTTGTCCAGTTTTTTGCCAACGTGGCAAATGACCCTCACACATACATACGACGACCATCTGGCGTCGGTGCGAGGAAGGGGAGCTCAAATCGGTTTAAAGTGTGTCTCTCAATTCATCAGCACCTGCTTCTCCACCTGCGAACCATCATCATCATCGTCGTCGCTCTGTATTTCTCAGTTCGTTTACATAAATCTCTTTTCCGTCAATCAGAAAAGCCTTTCCCTTGTTAGACACTAATAGAACTTGACAACACTCTGTTTGTTTCTTCGCACCTTCAGTGCATACTTTCTCATGAATTACTTTTTCTAACTTCAAGGTTTTATAAGCTTGATATTCTGAATTGTTGAAAGTGAAATAGACTTAGGGACGGATATCAGGATATAACATTATTGTGCACATAAACCTATAATAATTTTGAGAGTCATTATAACTTTTTTATTGAAAAAATCATTTTTGGATCAATGAAGTTCGAGAACTGAAACAATTGAAAATCTATTCTGTGTTTCTCTTTTCGAATGTCCATTCTCTGACCGAATGGTTTTTTTGCTGTGGAAAGTACATTCGGATTATGCCATCACCTTTTTTTTGGGTGGAATCCATCCTGCCCTCACTCCTTCCAGGAATCTTGTCGTTACGAGAAAACAGAAAACGAAACAGAAAACATGGAAACCGTATCTGATTCCGCAACAAAAGAAACCACATTTCACGCATCGATGGCATTTCTTTTTCTCCTAAAAACTTCCCCTTTTCGTTGTCGGTGGCAATCAGGAGATGAGACATATCCCCCCTTTTCAACTGTCTCTTTTCAAAGATTCTTCCGAAACAACTTGATCTCATTCTGATTACATTTTGACCCGGCCATTGATTGAAATAAAGGAGCATATCTCAACTTTTCTTTGTTTTCAAAAAAGAATCATAACGTCAGAAATAAGAGGTTTTTTTGTCTGCCCCCTGATATTTGCATGCGAGTGTGCGCACTCTGAAGAGCCTAGGGAGTGAAGGAGTCGCGAAATGCTTGAGGCGATCTTCGTCTACTTGAGATTCTGATTAAAAATGTCTTTTTGGTTTTATTGCCCACAACATGGCATAGATAGCGTAAATAAAATCAGGAGGAGAAAGGGAAAATAGATTGAAAGGAGGATGAAGATGTGGTGAGCATGACTTT
>GL379943.1:89548-100914 GCA_000143925.2 Caenorhabditis brenneri
TCCTTCTCCGTCCAATTACCTCCTTTTCTCTCCCTTTTCGACCAACGATTTCTTTGTGGCTTACTCTCCGAAAGAGCACACGGCGTCGTCGTTTTCTTCGTACTCCTAACAGAAAAAAAAACGGAGTTTTGTTCTTCCGAATGCAAATCTGATTTCTCTTTTTTCTCCCTTATTTCCACACCGTCCTCCTCATCGCCCTTCAAGGTCTCTTTTTTTTCACAGCTTCATACTTTTTTTTAGTTGTGTCACCTCTTCTTCGTTTCATATTCTTTCACTTCTCACGCTCATCATCACAATCATTCACAGCTTTCTTTTCGTCCTTTCTGTCCTTTCAACACTCCGACTTTCAATAGAAACCAATGGCCGTTTTTTTTCTTTCGTCCGTCTTTTCTGAATGGCCTCCTGGGCGTAGAAAGAACACTATAGTAGAAGGGTAGGCAGCCCTCGGGAGAAATAAAGATTCGTCTTCTTTCCGGGCTAAAATGATTTCTATAAGGCTTCTTCTGAATTTCGAAATCTCATTTCAAAATATTAGAGATTCACTCCTTTTGTTTTGTGCCGCCAAAATTCATTTGAAGAACCAAAACGCCTGATGTTTATTTTCGTAAACTCTATTTTAGAAACCAATTCAATTACTTTCTCTGAAACAGCTGAAAATTAAAAATGTTATAAATCCCGAATTCGTGACGTCTTTGGAAGTATAGAAAGTGTTCAACTAGTCATTTAAAATCAACAGCTTCAATCCAGAAATCATTTGTACAGACTTGTCTTTGTGCTTTCCATGGAAACCACAATTTCGAGACATTTGAATGGAAAAACTTGTACATTATTGATGGCTATCAACCCTAATCCGATTCTAGAAAATGTGAACTTTTGCTTCCTTGAAGCCAAAAAAGAATCATTTTTTTTCCATCAATTTATTTTTATTTTTCTCATTTCTAGCCTCATCTTCTCTAATCTCTTCTCGAATATTCCTCCGCCTTCTCATATTACCAATCTAACATATTCATAATCTCTTGATTACAAGAAGAAAACCGGAAATACTTCACCGGGAGTCTCTATTCAAATGTATATTCATTCTTTCACACACAGGCATGCCTTTCCATTTGTTTGTATTCGAATTGTGCAAAAGTAGCACGTCGAATCGAATTTCATTCGGTTCCCCGCACTTGCTACTTTTTCATCTAATCTTCTCTGGAAATAATATATGTTTATTATATTTTCGTAATGTATCTGTATAGTACTTGGTTCAATTCATTTCCATCTCGCCCCGTCAGATACACTTCTCCATGAGTCCAAATGCTCTTTTCCCCCGGCGGAGCAGCTCATTCTCTCACCCATTTCTGTTTGTTTTTGCATAAACACTCACCACGACTTCGACACTCTTTACGACGTTTCTATAGTTTATTTCATCTTTTTTCTTCTTCTCCTCCTTCATCATTTTCTATTTTTCCTCTTCATTCTTCATCATTCCTAAACTCTTTTCTTTTTTAGATCATCTTCTTCTTTTCCGAGATAATAAATAACATCTTCTGAAAATCTTCAGACAATCTTTTTCAAAGCCATCCCTCTCCGTATTATATCTATGCTGTTAGGATGAACCCTCAAGGCTTGAATCGACAGGGGGAGGAGACGAGAAAAGCGTTTTCTTTCTCAATGTCGGCAGCTAGAAAGAAAAATAATTTTGAATTCTGTACAATAAACAACGGAAATGCTACAACCATCAAAAATTTCGATTTTATTCTTTCGATTTCCAGAAATTCCAAACCATGATTCATAGTTCAAAGTTTTATGAAATTCTCGATTTCTGTGTGTCAACGAATCAGTCACGTTTTGAAAACTGAAAGAACTAACAGTCTGGAAATACAGTATTCTTTATGATCATGTGACAGATGATATTGGATACTCGTTGTTTTAAATGTAACAGTAGCTCCAAGTTGTTTGGCTGTTTTTCTATTCGAGTTTTTATGACCACCAAAAAACAGACCGTCCAATCTAGACGGAAATGTATTTTATGGTTTCGGTCACTCCGGTTAAATCCTTGAATTTCTGTGAAACGAGCGAATTCTCTTCTGCTTGAACCTCTATTCCTATGACCGGAAACAATGGTCATATGTTTCTTTTTCTTCTTTTTTTCCGGTAAAAGTTGAAACAAAAAAGAAAAAAGTAGAAAAGAAAAAGCATTTGCCACGTCATTTTTGTCTTTCTTATGTCAACAACATCCGTGTGATGTTCGTGTCATTAGGCAAAATTTCTAGTTCTCTCTACCATCTTTTTACCAACATTTGCCATTACTTAGCTACACACGATTCCAGTTGCTTTTGATGATAATGACAAGCTACATTTCCAATTCTAACCACTGTTTTTCTTATTGAATTCTTGACTCATCCGATTCATTCCGATTTTATTTCCTTCTTTTTTTCCAGTCGGTTTGGATCCAATTCATGTGCATAGAACACCTAATACGTGCCAAATCCAACCGGATTATCATTTTCTCTTCTTCTTTTTCTAGTGCTGACAGAGCTCACGAGTCATCTGCAAGCATGATGAACCTTGCCCGATTTATATTATTTCCTTTTTCCTTCCCATAAGTATTTAGTTTAAACTTTCAACTCTTATTTCCTGAATTGTCTTGTTTTGTGTGATTTCATATAATCACATCAAGTATTGTTTGCCGGTTTCGATTTCTAAGGTGCTGATTTTGGAAAAAGAAGGAAAAGCCTCTCCAAATTGGTCAACATTCTCGATCAACGGACAGAGGGCATCACAAAAACATTATGAAAGTGACGGAATAGAACAGACTCTTGGCTGTTTTTTATGTAACAACAGTACCAGTTTCTATTCTTTCTTTTACCACCTCGTCTTCAATAATTCTTGATCTGAAAAAAAACAGACAAGAGAAAAGAGAAATAATTCTTTACGGTCGAAGTGGTAGTCGAGAAGAAAAGAAGACCAGAAGGCGTCGTGTTTCATTTCATCTTCATGGCAATTCAAGTCCGCAAAATCTAGCATTTTGTCACCTAGTTACCGGAAAATGCATACTATGCTTTGTTTCGTATTTCGGATTCTTTCAAATGTTTGCTGTGTATTGAAAGAACTTTGTTCATTGAATATTTGAAGATTTAAAAAATCTTATGTTCATTTTGGAGCCAAGAAGAACCTTTATGCTTCTTGAAACCTTCCATTAATGAAGGTTTGATATTTCGAACACGGTTTAGCAAATAATCTTTATTTGCAAAAGAATAATTGAAGAATCTTTCCTAATCTTTCAACATGACCTATATACTATTGTTTTTCTGCAATGCAAATACTTATCACAAATCTCCTGAAGCTTAGTATTGATAAGAATTTGTAAGATTTTTTGTTAATCTCTGAATGACCTCGTCTGAATTATATTAAGCGTATCGACGTCTTCTGACTCTTTCTTTATTTTCCGCGACGTCAATTTTACATACGCAATTGTATCATTTTTCGTTTTCGTGGGAGTGTGATAGAGCAACATAATCTATATGCGTAATCTCATCTAGCCTAATACCAAATTTCCTTTTCCCCATATATTTTCCACCTGGAAGTCTCCTGACTAAAAGGGTGTGCTTCTTCTTCTTCTTCTTTTCAACTTCTTCTGAAATGTTTTTTTCTTCTTTTTATGCTTCAACTCTTTTTTTCTCACCTCAACACGAAAAAAATTCCCGAACCGAAAAGTACACTTTCACTCAACTTTCGTCTTCTTTTTTTTTCGTCGTTTTGTGATCAGCAGTTTCGAAGCCTTGGAGCATACATACACACACACGCGGCACATATACCGCGCATCATTCCTTCCGCGCCCGTCTACACTTTTGTAAACTCTTATTTCCTTTTGCCCATTTTCGCCGTATGTAAACAGTACGTCTATGTCGTCGACGCCGTCGTCCGTCCGTCCCTTCGATCCTTTTGGCGTGTATGAATGACGAAAGCACTCACGTAAACTGCCCACTGTCCATTCAAGCTTTTTTGCTTGTTTGCCTACTGTTTCGATCTGTTTGCAATGAGCTGTTTTGTTTTTTTTTCTGTATGAATGTGGAGCGGCTCCCTTGAGAGAACTGCTGAAGGGAGCTCCATGTCAGTTAAATTGAATTGAATGAAAAGAATTGAAGAGGGAAGCAACAGAAACAAAAAAAAACCCCTCTTCTGCGATAGAACATCGCTCTTTGCTTCACTAAAAATGGAATACGAAATTTTGGTGTCGGTCTGCGAATGGGGTGGTTTCCATGGGCAATGTTATTCTGTTGAAATGCATCTTTGAGCACGCAATTTAGTTTATGACAGATCAAGGTTTGTGTATTCGAGTGAAGGGGTCACCTGTTGGTCAGCTTTTCATCTCTATTTCACATCAATGAGTTCGGAAGGAGCAAAAGTCGTCAGGTTTGAGTGGTGGGCAAGAACTCTTTTTGACTTCTACCACCTTCATTCTTCTATTGACGCCATTTTCCAAAACCCGGAATTCAAACAAATCCATTTTGTAGTGCTGGTCTAGACGAGAGGATACGATTTTCAGATTTTGTAGTACTCAGAAAAATAATCAGAGAATTGTCTTTTTTTTGTTCTAGGGTCTTGTTTTAGTTGTTATTCTGATATTTAGACCTTAGACCCAAAAATGAATCATGCAGATAAATAGCACTTTTCACAGGCATGTCACATTGAGTAGGGTTCACTTGACATGTGCAACTTAACTATATATTTTCTTTTACTTCTCAGTAGAACCTGCACATTTGCTCTTAATCTTCTGAAGATTTTTCTTATATCCTTTTGTTTGATTTGCTGATTTCCGTGGTTTTTTCTCATCTCCTCTGACCTGTGCCACCCAAATACGTCAATCGGTTTGCAAATCGTTCGTCATCAGGCAGTGGCGTCCGCGCGCGGCGCCGCCAGCTGTTCCGAGCTCTCAGTTTGTTGAGCTTTTCGAGACGCGTTGTCGTCGGCGTCTCTGCAAAATTAGTACATATTCTTCCGCACTCTCAGAATAACCGGAATACGGTTCGGCGGTTTTGTATTCTTCCTTTTTTTTTCTCCTTTTTCCATCATCATCCCCAGTGCTCCGTATTTGGAGAGCCGCCTCCTAGAAGCACACGCGACCGGGGCGGCACGCGGCAGCTCACGCATCACTCGCAGTTCCAGGAGTGGGAGACTCGCCCCTTCCTGACTGAATACCGTGTTTGTTTTTCCGGTCAGTTGGGCGGCGGGCGCGAGCTTTTGCTCATTGCCAGCTTGCAGCATTCTTCCCGCTTCCGCACTTCACTTCTCATTCAAAACCGTATTATTGAGAATATTTTCAGCTCTGATTCTTGTATCTCTATATTCATTTTTCCTTATGATTTGCCTACTATTTTTAGTATCCACACATTTCATTTTATATTCTAGAGTTTTCTTCTGAATTCAAAATTCAAAATTCTGAATTCGAGAAGTTGGTGGCCCGAAAAAGAACTTTCTTTGGTCTCTCTCTTCTTTGCATCTTCTTATTCTATTTGGTCTTCTTCTTGACTGCGTCAGCGAGTTCTTCTATTAATTATTCACATCGTCACCACGACACCCCATTCAATCATACCTTTTTTCATCTATTGATATAGAATCACTTTGGTCTCTTACCTCTTATCAATATGTTTTTTGCCAATAGAAAAGAAAACATACATACGTTTTTATTGCTAATATTGACCTATTTACAGGATCATACGAGTTTCCAAGTGGACAAGCTCAACAACAACGTCGTCTTGGTGGATCTCAACAACATTTAGCCCCACTTCAACAGACTTCTTCATCTTTTTATTCAAATCCACAATCCTCAAGTTCCCAACTTCTTGGTCAGCAAGCCGTTCGACCCAACTACGCTTATCAGCAGTCTCTGCCACGTCAACAGCACATCAATAGTCACCAGACCCAAGCGGTAAGTAAAACAAACTGATCAATGGAAAAAGAAGTTTCAATACATGTGTCTTTTCAGTTTTTTGGAACAGTAAGAGCTCCGGTGAATTCAACGAACATTGTGACACCATTACGTGCCTCAAAAACGATGATTGACGTGTTAGCACCAGTAAGAGATACGGTAGCTGCACAAGCTACCACAGGAACACTTCCGAGTCTTGGAACCAGTTCTTCTAATGGTGAGTATCTTGTTTTTCGAGAAATTGAATTCAAAAAAACATCATTTTGTTGATGAGCACTGGAATATTTAAAGGCGTTCTGATATTTTGAAATAAGCAGATAATCAGAAGAAGAAGAAGCCATTTTTCTGTTTATAACAGACACTTCGTCTTCTTTTTTCTTTTCTTTTCCTAATCTTGTTTTGCCCCATTTCCACCTGAGACGACGCAAAGAATCGGATTTTGGCGGCGCTAAATGAGCATACTTGGGGGGTCTGGAGAGAAAAAAATAGGAAGAAAAAGGGGAAAACAGAAAGATGATATAGTTGGAGCAACTAAAAAAGCGAAAGAGAATTTTATAGGATCAGTGTTCTGCTCTACTGCAAACAAAAGATGAAAAAAAGGTCGCGCTCCGTTTTTGGAGACTCTCTTTCCCTCACTTCCTAACTCACCACAACAACCTTTCAAATAGAATTTTTCGAACTAAACTCTTTTTTTTTCTTTTCGATTGATTGGCACATGCTCACTTCGAAGTCACACGGTTCTCAAATTGAAAAATAGAGTCAAATAGAGGCTTTTTGAATGTCCTTTCTCGTTTCCGTTCTAAATGTATATGTACTATTTGCACTCTGAATCCATAGGAACTAGAATATTCTCTAAGTGAGTTAGTTACTCATCAAACTCAATGAGCCCTTTCTCTATGGGTTTCATTTAAAATTCTGAGTAGTGACAAAGTGCAAATGACTTTACCAAAACGGAGCATCGGTCCTCTCCTCTTCTGATTATTTATGAATATAATGGCAGATTTCCTTTCTTGTTATTATAACCACTTACTTCCTTTTTTTGAAAAACGAAGAACAGATAGATTGGCTGCCAACTACAGCCATTAGAGAATTTCGGAGCGAAGATTGGAATAGCAAAACGGAGAAGCAGAAGAAGGGAGTATGTATAATCGGTGCATTTCCCGTCGTTTTCTGTCGACTTCTGTTCTGTTTCTTCGTTTTCTACAAACTTCCTTTCCCCTTCCTTCCTTACTTCCCGCTCAGAAGTTTGATTGGAAAAGAGCAGGACGAAAGAAGACACTGGTCCGTCACTCTCTCTCTCTCTCTCTCCCTCTCTCTCTCTACTTTTCCTTGTATGTGGGTGGCTTTGGATGACAGCTTCTCCGTTTGTCTCCAATATTCTGAGTGTCTGCGTGTATAGCTTCAAAAAAGGGCTATTCTATTCTCTTTTCTTCGTACATCAGAGACGCCTTCTCCATTTTCTCTCTCTCTCTCTCTCTCTCTCTCTCTCTCTCTCTCTCTCTCTCTCTCTCTCTCCCTCTCTCTTTTCTGCTTCTGCTACATAGTCTCACGTATCGGCTGATAGAGGAAGGAAGGGATATCGCTTGAAGCTCTTTTTCTCCGCCCCGACCGCTTCTGGTTTCTCCCTCCGGATGAATTCGATTATCGTATTTTGACAGCGCCCCCGAGGAACCGCTTCCCTCATTTTTTTTGACCCGTTTCCTACTTACTACCATGTATTCGAGTCTCTTCGAGCTACGAGGTTTGTTTTGTTTTCACTTTCACAAAAAAAAACTTTGAAATTCAGAACAGAATAGTAGTAGTAGTAGTAGTTGGCTCCATCGATTTTTGTTTTTATTTTTCGTTAAGTCTCTAGAAATATTGTTGACTATTTATTGCTTCACAATATTTTGTAATAAAAATGAAAAGCAAATTAACCGAGCTTCCTATTGGTCAACAATATATTATACCTCTCACTCAAAAATACCGAATTTCAGAAGAAAAACATGAAGCAAAATGAACCTAAAAGTTTCGGTTAGATAAGAAAACTCTTTTCATAAGCTCATCAAAAAACATGCAGTATTTGCAATATACCTTTTTGTCTGCAACTTGTCATTTGATAATCATACGGCAGCACTCTTACGATTTTTTATTATTATTTCGTACTATATTTAACGGCAACCACATGAAGAGCACATGTGGAGCATACTCACATACGCTCCAGCTCATTATCGGTCACTTCGAGAGCATTTCTTCTTCTTCGCTTGAATGGTTTTTGTTTTGCGTGGCACGAGAAAGACATGGCACAGCGCCTAGATGACATTAGATAGATAAAATAATGAAAGAACAAAAAGAACTTCCTTCTATTGTCACCTGAACGATTTTTACTTTTTGTCGTTTCGTTGAAAATGGGGTAGTAAAACACCCCTCGGCGGAGGAGCCACATGCAAACGACAAGCACTTGATAGAGGATTGTCTGTCTTCTCTCCAACATTTATATGATCTTTTCAACACGAAAGAACAACTTTTCAAATGCTCGAGCCGCCTGAAACCTGACTGGTTCTAGCCACCACTGGCTGCTCTGCTATCAGTACAGTGTGGAGACGAGAAAGGGGTTCCTCTGTACACGTAGACGCTCTACCTTCTCGTCTATTCTACAAAAAAACAATAGAGATACCTACTGCTGCTAGTAGTGGTTGCCGTCTATTCTCTTCTACTCTATTTGGGTCTTTGTTGTTGTTTTTGGCCCTATCCCTGTCATGTTCGCTATTCCGTTTCACCGATTTTACTCTTATGATGAAGGTATGTGTATTTTTGGTAGTTGCTATTGCTTGTTTGTTTACATCGTTCTATCGCAAAAGAAAAAGGAACAGCCTGTGAAAAAAAAGAGTTGAATATAAAAACATCACCTGCTGAATGTTAGTAAACATACTTGTCAAAGTTTTCGATAAAAAAAACTGAAATAACGGTAAATAGAATAGCACCATAAAATAAGCTAATAACTTTCATAGTGCAGAAGAGACCAAAAAGGTCATACGGAACAGGAAGAGAGCTATTGTCTCAAATTCTTTCAGAAGTTTGAATCACTTTTTGAAAAAACGGACCCGAAAAATTAGAGTCGGATGTTATTCTGTGAAGTTTTGTGGTTACCTGAAAAATATTATGGTAGAACTGCTTCTGTTGACATGTCAACTAGACATTGTAGCTTTTCTCCTGTTCAGAATAACATCATTATTGAATCCAAATCAAAAATCACATTCATATTTTGATACTGCGTAGGTAATGAATTTGACTCACAAATCCTCCACGGAGAAGAGGTATCGATGATGAAGAATTCATTATTTGCGTGGGCAAACCTAGGTGTGAGTCAGTTTTATTTGAGAATACTAAAAGTAACGCTGGAACTGTACTTTTTCACTTTCTCTTCTTTTTCTTTTTTCAAAGATAAGCGTACAAAGGAGTTTTCGGTTTTTTCTTTGCTTTTTTTCAAGCGGCCTCCTGATTACTTCCAAGAATATTAAAATTCGATAATCTCGCCAATACCCGTCGCGATACAGTAATGGGGATTTCTTGGGCGGTCGTTCAAGGGCTCGGGAAGTGGTTCATAACATCCTTCGCATCTTCTTTTCTTCCTCCGCCAAGCTTAATTAATTCGCGCATGCGTGCTCCGCGTCTCCTAAAAAGAGAAGCCCCATCTTCTTTTTTGCCATAGTCGTTTCCATTTTTCTCAACTCGATTAGTCCCATTCCTCACTTTTTCGAGAAACAACGAAGTTCTTCCTCACATTTTGAAAACATGTGTTTGGTTCATAAAATACTATATTGTAACTGACACTCGGGATCCAAAAAAGAAAATGTCCTCGTTTTGTATATCATGTAGGTCAACCTTACTGAGTGAATAATAAGCACGTTACGATCCAATATTCCCCTCAAGGACGAAGAGAGACACACACTCCTACATTTTTCCTCAAAGTACAGTCTGAAAGCAAAGTACTACTAGGCTAAGGTAAACGTTCATTTTGTGCTGCTATTGTTACTCTTTGGCTTTTCTACTACCTACTCGTAGTTTATCCGTTTCCCCTTTCTAAAGCGCACTTCGTTCTCCTGCCCTTCTGTTCTATTTAATTAGGTGTTTCCCATGGAAAGGAAGGGCTGAAGAAAGTGGGCGATCGATGCATTAGTCATCTTTTCTGTTTCTCACATTTTTCTTTGTTTATGAACAGCTTGTATTCTTATCGGTTTCCGGATTGCACTCACATATGGTACATTCTCTTAACTCTATTTTTCTAACTTATTTTGTTGATGTTTCTTTCTCGTTCTCCGTCAAACCACTATACGATATATACTGGTTATCAGAAGAGTTAGACAAATGTACGTGCTGATAACAGACATGTCAAAAATGAGCACAATATCAAAGTTGTACACCATCACTTTCATAAGTTTTGATCTGGTTGCGAAACTTTTTCAGTTTTTTCTTTTTTTTCGTGATAGACTGTCCGAAATATGAATAATTACGGTAGCGTTTCGAGGCTGCAAATGCGCGTCAGATGCTGTGCTCACTGTGTATGCCTCGGGTGGAACCCGCCGCGAGTTCTAAATTTTTGCTTCCCAAATCTTGAATTTTCAAATTGATTTTCTAAGCACTTTGCAATTTTCAATCCCATTGGAAAACGCGCGAAAAACAATTTTATCAAATCCCGCGAAGTTCTATACGTGAGTTGCAAAAATCTTACATTGTTCTTTTGTCAGCTGTTTCTTCTCTTTTCGCCGTTCCGCACATCCAAAGTTCTTTTGCTTTGTAAAATCCGCGTCGGTAATTAGTATAATGGCTATTATTCTGAGAGAGAAATACCCGGGTGAAGGTCACAAAATGCGAAATTTGACACCGAAATCCCTCCGCGCTCGTTTCCGACCCCGCTAAACGAAAAAGAAGCAACGCCGAGTGTTAGTGTTTATTTGCCGCTTGCGGACCATCAATCCATGCGATTTTTTCAATATCTCATAAGCTGGTAATAAAAAGCCTGCCTGAAAATACCATGGACACACGATCACCGACAAATCGAGTTGAACGAAAACGTGTTCGGTTTTATGCATTCGTCCTCGAAAATGAAGATGGAGCGCCCATAAATTTTAGACGTATTGACCATCTGCACAGTTTCAATCTGCTCCTCGTTTTGTGTGCGCGACAACGATAATCTGACCCTGCCATGCAAATACATGAACCGGCCATCTGTGGTCATCTGCACTTGCTCGTACCATCGTTGCCATTACCAAAGATGGCGAGTGTGAGGCAATAAGAGTGGTTTGACCCCTGCAAATACGAACAATAGTCTCGGGTCCGCGCGGGTGTCCCGCTTCCCTCCTCCTTTCTATCTTCATTCCTCCTCGCTTTCAACGTTTCTGCCTTATCATCCTTTATGACAGTCTTATTCTTCACCTTTGTGTCTATTCCTCTACAATCTCTCGATTCT
>GL379943.1:100924-119155 GCA_000143925.2 Caenorhabditis brenneri
AGGTCATAAAATCCCTTTTCGAATAACTAGAACTGTGGAGAAAGTTTGAAATTCGTCACACTCAAAAATGGGAGAGGGGGTGCCCTGACAAAACATTGAAAAACTTTTTGAACTAACTGAAAAACATTGATTTCTGATTTCAATTGATATTTCATTCAACTGCTATTTTGACTTTCGAAATGTTTCCGTCTGACCTGTAAAATTGTTGTTTCTTCTTTTGAAATGCGACGGTGCAGAGTATTTTCAAATCGAATTTCACACAAAACACCGATTTCCGGCGGATGTTCTAATTTGCCTTGAATTGCACTTTGTTTTGATAAGTTTTTTTCGTTGAAACTTTTCTACCCCTGCTTCATAAACCTCAAACCATGGAGTATGTATATCGTGACCACACCTAATTCAAATTGTCCTCTGGTCTTCTTCTTCTTCTTCTTCCATCAGCTTAATGTTTCATATGTCAATTAGCAAACAGGTGTTGCAAATGAATCAAAACACGGGCGAGTTAATAAAACGTTAATAAACGATGAAAACTACAGTAATCCTCTCTTTTCAAAATAAGAATCCCTCTCGTTTCGTCACCGAAAACTGTGGTGACAGTATAGTTTATTACCGTCGAAAATTCAAATTGACACCACAACTACCAGTACCTTTTTTCCATTCTTTCTCCATCTGCGTCTATTTGAATTCTATTCAAATAGTCAGATGGGCGGTATATGTTCTCCTACTGTTTCCATGCGAATTCGAAAGTGAAAACGAGGCGTCGTCGTCGGCAGAAGGCAAGAGAGGAGGCAACAGAAGGCAACGTACCTATTAATAAAATGGGCAATGATGATGGCAATTGATTTATAGACGAAAAGAGAGAAAGGGAATAGAGAATAGATTAGGCGTCAACGTTCGCTTTTCTTTTCTTTTTCTCTTTTCACTTCTTCCGATCATTTCGTTTTTGCATGACTAATAAGGTGAAAGAAATTAAAGAAAACGAGAAAATGAACGAACGGAGGTTTTGTTTCCTCAGGAAACAACTTCAAATAGAGCTCAGGTCTATTTTCCTAATCTCTGTTTTTTTCCATCTGTATTCCTTTAAAAGTTACTTTGCGATCCCCCAAAAATCAGCTGATACATTACTTTGTACTTTACCCAATTTCCTTTAAAAATGAAGAATAAATTGATTGATATAGAAAGATGAAAAGTGACGATGGAGAAGACTTTGATTATCTTGTTTCGATATGAATGAAATACTTTTTTTTGATGAATTCAACCCACTTTCTGACATACATTTTCCATTCATCTTTCCCTATTCTCAACTGTTTTTTTCTATAATAAAACAGGTGTATTATTTGATAAATCGTATTAGTTGTTTTTGTTGTTCTGTAGATTTACAGATTAGGTGACTCTCGCTTTATTTTTTATATGTACGAATTTTCGTATTTGTAGAATTTTTGTATCAGAAGGCGTAGATTCTCGGTCGTCTGACACTGTACAAAAATAAAGCGTATCGTATCTGTCTATTCGATAAAGATCTCGAATTCAGCATGACTTCAGAAGAAGAAGACGTCAAGGATACTAGGTTAATGTCTGATGAAGTTTTATTCTAGTAAATTGGATTTCATAAAACATATTCAATTGTTTCGATTGCTTCACTATCTTTGTTTTATTGAATCAATTTTAGTCTCGTTTACAACTGGATGCCCCGATTTTCAATCTTTCGATCAAGTCATAACCAAACTTCAATTCTACTTTAGTGATGCTTGTATTCGTTATCTGTTTTACGACAGTTCTTCCATTCATTTTGAGTTCAAACACTCGAAATTTTTATAATTTAATCTAGAATCAAAAAATTCTTTAAAAAAAACTTTTCTAAAACCTGTGCACAATGGTTTTTAATATTCCAAATTCACACTAATTTTATCATTATTTTTTCAGTGAGTGTCCAACATCTACCACTCTTGTCCGGCAGCTCTATCTTCCACAAATTCCCCAATCGGCGTCTTTCGCCGCAGCGCCATCTTCATTCTCTGGAGCATCTTCATCCAGCTCCAATCATCATCATCCAGTCTATCATTCACAGAATTCGTTGCCTCCAACACTTATCGGAACTTCTCCACATTCTGCCAGCAGCAACAGTCTAGTACAGGTCGGTGAGCACAGAATATTTGGAAATTGCATTTAAAGGTGGTGGAACATGAAAGTCTACGGGGACTTTTCGGGGACTTTTTTTCTCCTCCGGCACTTATATGCATACCTTGTTATAGCGCCTTTCCGGCCGCTTAGCGCAGCCGGTAGCGCGTTTGGCGGTGCGCCAGTCTGGCCCTGAGTTCGAACCCACCAGAGGTATCTAATTTTGCAATTTGAGAAAAAATATTTTTTTCATGTTCTACCACCTTTAACATACAGAAAAAATGAGACAGAAAAGCCTGTCTAATTGAAGAATGAGCTATAGGAGTACCTATCTCTGTTTGCTATCAGCATTTTGTACAGATAAAGAGTTTTTCAAAGAACTATCTGATTATTACAGGGTCACCGTAATCCAGCACTTGGCTCAGGTAATACTCTCACAAGAAGTTACCATCAACCATCTTCAACAAACTCATCAACGAGTAATCTCTACGGACCATTAGGTACCATTTCTCGTGATTTGAAGCAGTCAATTCGTGATATATCTCCTCCAGTTATCAACTCTTCTGCTAATCCACATCTCGTCAACTACATTCAAACATCATCGTTTGACAACGGTTAGTTCTTTCTCATTTAGTATGTCTTCTATTTGTATTCACTGCTTCAATGTTTCCTTTCTCTATTTATTATCTTTCAAAACCTGTGAATGTTCTGATGGTTTTTTTTTGAATGGCTCGTGATCTTGATCTTCACAAAAACTTACTTTTAGAAAGAAATTGAAAAAGTTTTTGAACTCGGTTTTTGGCCACTTACGCAACACAAGAAGAATCTACACGGTGGCGTGGCGACGGAAATTCCAATTTTCCTCTTTTTTTTTCTGTGTTTCGGAAAGCAAAACGCACCACTTTCTCCTCTTTTATTCCTACTAGTACGTATATCCGAAAAGCACTTTCTCTACCGAACATATAGTAGTGAAAATAGAAAGAGAAAGGAATGTTTATGTGCGGGTAATCGATGATTCGGATATATAGATTCAATTCTTCTCTATTAATAAACAAAACGATCAGGCAACATTCATTCTGGTTTTCTCTATAGGTTTTTTCCGGAGATGTTCATTTCTTTTCTCCTCTTTTTTCGGTTTCTGAATCCCTTAGCATTCGAAAATCTTGTGAACGTTGAAAACTTTAATAGAAGTTTGAGTCTTTATTCGAAATTATCCTTTTTCAATAAGCTTCTCGAAATTTTTTGAAACTGGAATTCCAAACCCCTTCAGCTGACAAGTTTAATGTTACAGGAAAATTGTGTTTCTCAAAAAACCTTGTCCTCGAGATTTATTTCTTCATTTCAAGACTTCCATATGACACAAAAACTTCTTGGACAACATTCAACGTATTCAATTTCGTAACATTTCTTTGGGACCTTAGAAACATTCAAAACTATCAAATTTTGTTTTAGAAAATCCAACATTGAAAGTAAAATCATGGACATCATTCTATAATGAAATCCTTTGCTAATTCTTCTTCTCAAGTGAAATTTTCATAATTTCTTCCTCCGTTCTTCTTTCTTTTCGCAATTTTGCCCTCTTCTTCGTTTTCTCTCTCTCTCTCTCTCTCTCTCTCTCTCTCTCTCTCTCTCTCTCTCTCTCTTTTTCCTTTCGTCAACCAGCTGTCTAATGAACGAAGAAGAAGAAGAAGCTGAGAAGCGTATTACATTGTCCATTGCACAAAGAATACGAAGAAAAGCTTGACTTTCGGAGCAAGGCTCTCTATCTCATGCTGGTCACTCATTTCAAATGTCAAATAAAGCCAATTTTAGGGATAGAGAAGTAACAAGAAAGGCAAGAAATGTTACATTAATCTTCGAGTTGTGCTCATTCAAATACTTCTTTTCCCTTCTTTTCAATCTCCAAATCTTACTGCCATTTTTTCGCTTTTTGCCTATCACAGTTTCGACGATGTCAAATTTCCTGAATTCTTTGGCTCTCGTCTTTTCCGGTCCAAGATGCTGCACTTTTTGCTCTTGCACTTTTTGGACTAGACGAAGAAGAAGTTCTTAGAAATTCAGATTCATTTGTAACAAGAAAAGAACAACGAAGAACAAAGCATGTCATTTATTCTTTATTCAACTCTTTTCCATTCTCCCACTGAAAATTCTTAGAATTCGTCCATGTTCGGGAATATATTTTCAATAAAAGAACCGCTTTTATTATCCATATTTCCGAATTTATTCTTGTTTTCAGGGTGTTCGCTTCATTTTCAAATACAGCTATTTTACGAATTTTGATGGGATTGTTATGAACAATTTATAAATGTCTGTTCATATAGAATTGTTATCCGTAGCATCTGGAAAAATGTAATTTTAATTTCCAATTTTCTCACAGTCTTGTTTTTAAACTAATGTTTTTTGGTGAAGATACTACGCAAGACGTACGTTCTGAAAAAAATACTTCAAATTGAGATTCACATTAAAAATCATCGAAGCATATACCTCATATTCGTTTTGATTCTGCTATGACCTTTCCTCTTTTTTTCGTTGAAGTTTCGCTTTCTTCGTTTTGAAGACGTCATACTGCTCTTGCATATATTCCTTCTGAATTCCTTCCTGATTTTCAGGAGTCTCTTTCTTTTTTCTCTTCAGATCTTCCGCCAAGATATCAGTTTTCCTTTTTTCTTCTATTCATTTCTTTTATCCTTCTCCCTCCAATTACCTCCTTTTCTCTCCCTTTTCGACCAACGATTTCTTTGTGGCTTACTCTCCGAAAGAGCACACGGCGTCGTCGTTTTCTTCGTACTCCTAACAGAAAAAAAACGGAGTTTTGTTCTTCCGAATGCAAATCTGATTTCTCTTTTTTCTCCCTTATTTCCACACCGTCCTCCTCATCGCCCTTCAAGGTCTCTTTTTTTTCACAGCTTCATACTTTTTTTTAGTTGTGTCACCTCTTCTTCGTTTCATATTCTTTCACTTCTCACGCTCATCATCACAATCATTCACAGCTTTCTTTTCGTCCTTTCTGTCCTTTCAACACTCCGACTTTCAATAGAAACCAATGGCCGTTTTTTTCTTTCGTCCGTCTTTTCTGAATGGCCTCCTGGGCGTAGAAAGAACACTATAGTAGTAGGGTAGGCAGCCCTCGGGAGAAATAAAGATTCGTCTTCTTTCCGGGCTAAAATGATTTCTATAAAGCTTCTTCTGAATTTCGAAATCTCATTTCAAAATATTAGAGATTCACTCCTTTCGTTTTGTGCCGCCAAAAATCATTTGAAGAACCAAAACGCCTGATGTTTATTTTCGTAAACTCTATTTTAGAAACGAATTCAATTACTTTCTCTGAAACAGCTGAAAATTAAAAATGTTATAAATCCCGAATTCGTGACGTCTTTGGAAGTATAGGAAGTATTCAACTAGTCATTTAAAATCAACAGCTTCAATCCAGAAGTCAGTTGTACAGACCTGTCTTTGTGCTTTCCATGGAAACCACAATTTTGAGACATTGAAATGGAAAAACTTGTAAATTATTGATGGCTATCAACCCTAATCCGATTCTAGAAAATGTGAACTTTTGCTTCCTTGAAGCCAAAAAAGAATCATTTTTTTCCATCAATTTATTTTTATTTTTCTCATTTCTAGCCTCATCTTCTCTAATCTCTTCTCGAATATTCCTCCGCCTTCTCATATTACCAATCTAACATATTCATAATCTTTTCTCTTGATTACAAGAAGAAAACCGGAAATACTTCACCGGGAGTCTCTATTCAAATGTATATTCATTCTTTCACACACAGGCATGCCTTTCCATTTGTTTGTATTCGAATTGTGCAAAAGTAGCACGTCGAATCTAATTTCATTCGGTTGCCCGCACTTGCTACTTTTTCATCTAATCTTCTCTGGAAATAAAATATGTTTATTATATTTTCGTAATGTATCTGTATAGTACTTGGTTCAATTCATTTCCATCTCGCCCCGTCAGATACACTTCTCCATGAGTCCAAATGCTCTTTTCCCCCGGCGGAGCAGCTCATTCTCTCACTCTTTCCTCACCCATTTCTGTTTGTTTTTGCATAAACACTCACCACGACTTCGACACTCTTTACGACGTTTCTATAGTTTATTTCATCTTTTTTCTTCTTCTCCTCCTTCATCATTTTCTATTTTTCCTCTTCATTCTTCATCATTCCTAAACTCTTTTCTTTTTTAGATCATCTTCTTCTTTTCCGAGATAATAAATAACATCTTCTGAAAATCTTCAGACAATCTTTTTCAAAGCCATCCCTCTCCGTATTATATCTATGCTGTTAGGATGAACCCTCAAGGCTTGAATCGACAGGGGGAGGAGACGAGAAAAGCGTTTATTTTCTCAATGTCGGTAGCTAGAAAGAAAAATAATTTTGAATTCTGTACAATAAACAACGGAAATGCTACAACCATCAAATATTTCGATTTTATTCTTTCGATTTCCAGAAATTCCAAACTATGATTCATAGTTCAAAGTTTTATGAAATTCTCAATTCCTGTGTGTCAACGAATCAGTCACGTTATGAAAACTGAAAGAACTAACAGTCTGGAAATACAGTATCCTTTATGATCATGTGACAGTTGATATTGGATACTCGTTGTTTTGCACATGTAACAGTAGCTCCAAATTCTTTGGCTGTGTTACTATTCGAGTTTTTATTACCAACAAAAAACAGACCGTTCAATCTAGACGGAAATGTATTTTATGGTTTCGGTCACTCCAGTTAAATCCTTGAATTTCTGTGAAACGAGCGAATTCTCTTCTGCTTGAACCTCTATTCCTATGACCGGAAACAATGGTCATATGTTTCTTTTTCTTCTTTTTTTCCGGTAAAAGTTGAAACAAAAAAGGAAAAAGTAGAAAAGAAAAAGCATTTGCCACGTCATTTTTGTCTTTCTTATGTCAACAACATCCGTATGATGTTCGTGTCATTAGGCAAAATTTCTAGTTCTCTCTACCATCTTTTTACCAACATTTGCCATTACTTAGCTACACACGATTCCAGTTGCTTTTGATGATAATGACAACCTACATTTCCAATTCTAACCACTGTTTTTCTTATTGAATTCTTGACTCATCCGATTCATTCCGATTTTATTTCCTTCTTTTTTTTTCCAGTCGGTCTGGATCCAATTCATGTGCATAGAACACCTAATACGTGCCAAATCCAACCGGATTATCATTTTCTCTTCTTCTTTTTCTAGTGCTGACAGAGCTCACGAGTCATCTGCAAGCATGATGAACCTTGCCCGATTTATATTATTTCCTTTTTCTCTCCCATAAGTATTTAGTTTAAACTTTCAACTCTTATTTCCTGATTTGTGTTGTTTTGTGTGATTTCATATAATCACATCAAGTATTGTTTGCCGGTTTCGATTTCTAAGGTGCTGCTTTGGAAAAAGAAGGAAAAGCCTCTCCAAATTGGTCAACATTCTCGATCAACGGACAGAGGGCATCACAAAAACATTATGAAAGTGACGGAATAAAACAGACTCTTGACTGTTTTTATGTAACAACAGTACCAGTTTCTATTCTTTCTTTTACCACCTCG
This sequence comes from Caenorhabditis brenneri, assembly GCA_000143925.2. Taxonomy (NCBI): domain Eukaryota; kingdom Metazoa; phylum Nematoda; class Chromadorea; order Rhabditida; family Rhabditidae; genus Caenorhabditis; species Caenorhabditis brenneri. Next base: position 108,604 of record GL379943.1, read on the forward strand.
TCTTCAATAATTCTTGATCTGAAAAAAAACAGACAAGAGAAAAGAAAAATAATTCTTTACGGTCGAAGTGGTAGTCGAGAGGAAAAGAAGACCAGAAGGCGTCGTGTTTCATTTCATCTTCATGGCAATTCAAGTCCGCAAAATCTAGCATTTTGTCACCTAGTTACCGGAAAATGCATACTATTCTTTGTTTCGTATTTTGTATTCTTTCAAATGTTTTCTGTGTTTTGAAAGGACTTGGTTCTTGAAATATTTGAAAAATCTTCTGTTCATTTTGGAGCCAAGATGAACCTTTATGCTTCTTGAAACCTTCCATTAATGAAGGTTTGATATTTCGAACACACATTTTAGCAAATAATATTTCATTTGCAAGAAAATAATTGAAGAATCTTTCCTAATCTTTCAACATGACCTATATACTATTGTTTTTCTGCAATGCAAATACTTATCACAAATCTTCCAGAGCTTAGTATTGATAAGAACTCGTAAGATTTTTTGTTAATCTCTGAATGACCTCGTCTGAATTATATTAAGCGTATCGACGTCTTCTGACTCTTTCTTTATTTTCCGCGACGTCAATTTTACATACGCAATTGTATCATTTTTCGTTTTCGTGGGAGTGTGATAGAGCAACAGAATCTATATGCGTAATCTCATCTAGCCTAATACCAAATTTCCTTTTCCCCATATATTTTCCACCTGGAAGTCTCCTGACTAAAAGGGTGTGCTTCTTCTTTTCAACTTCTTCTGAAATGTTTTCTTCTTCTTTTTATGCTTCAACTCTTTTTTTCTCACCTCAACACGAAAAAAATGCCGAAAAGTACACTTTCACTCAACTTTCGTCTTCTTTTTTTTCGTCGTTTTGTGATCAGCAGTTTCGAAGCCTTGGAGCATACATACACACACACGCGGCACATATACCGCGCATCATTCCTTCCGCGCCCGTCTACACTTTTGTAAACTCTTATTTCCTTTTGCCCATTTTCGCCGTATGTAAACAGTACGTCTATGTCGTCGAAGCCGTCGTCCGTCCGTCCCTTCGATCCTTTTGGCGTGTATGAATGACGAAAGCACTCACGTAAACTGCCCACTGTCCATTCAAGCTTTTTTGCTTGTTTGCCTACTGTTTCGATCTGTTTGCAATGAGCTGTTTTGTTTTTTTTCTGTATGAATGTGGAGCGGCTCCCTTGAGAGAACTGCTGAAGGGAGCTCCATGTCAGTTAAATTGAATTGAATGAAAAGAATTGAAGAGGGAAGCAACAGAAACAAAACAAAACCCCTCTTCTGCGATAGAACATCGCTCTTTGCTTCACTAAAAATGGAATACGAAATTTTGGTGTCGGTCTGCGAATGGGGTGGTATCCATGGGCAATGTTATTCTGTTGAAATGCATCTTTGAGGACGCAATTTAGTTTATGACAGATCAAGGTTTGTGTATTCGAGTGAAGGGGTCACCTGTTGGTCAGCTTTTCATCTCTATTTCACATCAATGAGTTCGGAAGGAGCAAAAGTCGTCAGGTTTGAGTGGTGGGCAAGAACTCTTTTTGACTTCTACTACCTTCATTCTTCTATTGACGCTATTTTCCAAAACCCGGAATTCAAACAAATCCATTTTGTAGTGCTGGTCTAGACGAGAGGATACGATTTTCAGATTTTGTAGTACTCAGAAAAATAATCAGGGAATTGTCTTTTTTTTGTTCTAGGGTCTTATTTTAGTTGTTCATTTTTTGATGAGCTACGGACCCACTCTGGAAAAATGTGTTGAACATTTCATCAAGTTTCCAGAAAACTGAAAAATGAAGTCAGTCAAGTTTTCTGAATCCTGATATTTAGAACTTAGACCCAAAAATGAATCATGCAGATAAATAGCACTCTTCACAGGCATGTCACATTGAGAAGGGCTTACTTGACATGTGCAACCTAACTATATATGCTCTTTTACTTTTCAGTAGAACCTGCACATTTACTCTTAATCTTCTGAAGATTTTTCTCTTATCCTTTTGTTTGATTTGCTGATTTCCGTGGTTTTTTCTCATCTCCTCTGACCTGTGCCACCCAAATACGTCAATCGGTTTGCAAATCGTTCGTCATCAGGCAGTGGCGTCCGCGCGCGGCGCCGCCAGCTGTTCCGAGCTCTCAGTTTGTTGAGCTTTCCGAGACGCGTTGTCGTCGGCGTCTCTGCAAAATTAGTACATATTCTTCCGCACTCTCAGAATAACCGGAATACGGTTCGGCGGTTTTGTATTCTTCCTTTTTTCTCCTTTTTCCATCATCATCCCCAGTGCTCCGTATTTGGAGAGCCGCCTCCTAGAAGCACACGCGACCGGGGCGGCACGCGGCAGCTCACGCATCACTCGCAGTTCCAGGAGTGGGAGACTCGCCCCTTCCTGACTGAATACCGTGTTTGTTTTTCCGGTCAGTTGGGCGGCGGGCGCGAGCTTTTGCTCATTGCCAGCTTGCAGCATTCTTCCCGCTTCCGCACTTCACTTCTCATTCGAAACCGTATTACTGAGAATATTTTCAGCTCTGATTCTTTTATCTCTCAATTCATTTTTCCTTATGGTTTGCCTACTATTTTTAGTATCCACACATTTCATTTTATATTCTAGAGTTTTCTTCTGAATTCAACATTCTAAATTCTGAATTCGAGAAGCTGGTGGCCCGAAAAAGAACTTTCTTTGGTCTCTCTCTTTTTTGCATCTTCTTATTCTATTTGGTCTTCTTCTTGACTGCGTCAGCGAGTTCTTCTATTAATTATTCACATCGTCACCACGACACCCCATTCAATCATACCTTTTTTCATCTATTGATATAGAATCACTTTGGTCTCTTACCTCTTATCAATATGTTTTTTGCCAATAGAAAAGAAAACATACATACGTTTTTATTGCTAATATTGACCTATTTACAGGATCATACGAGTTTCCAAGTGGACAAGCTCAACAACAACGTCGTCTTGGTGGATCTCAACAACATTTAGCCCCACTTCAACAGACTTCTTCATCTTTTTATTCAAATCCACAATCCTCAAGTTCCCAACTTCTTGGTCAGCAAGCCGTTCGACCCAACTACGCTTATCAGCAGTCTCTGCCACGTCAACAGCACATCAATAGTCACCAGACCCAAGCGGTAAGTAAAACAAACTGATCAATGGAAAAAGAAGTTTCAATACATGTGTTTTTTCAGTTTTTTGGAACAGTAAGAGCTCCGGTGAATTCAACGAACATTGTGACACCATTACGTGCCTCAAAAACGATGATTGACGTGTTAGCACCGGTAAGAGATACGGTAGCTGCACAAGCTACCACAGGAACACTTCCGAGTCTTGGAACCAGTTCTTCTAATGGTGAGTATCTTGTTTTTCGAGAAATCGAATTCAAAAAAACATCATTTTGTTGTTGAGCATTGGAATATTTAAAGGCGTTCTGATATTTTGAAATAAGCAGATAATCAGAAGAAGAAGAAGAAGCCATTTTTCTGTTTATAACAGACACTTCGTCTTCTTTTCTTTTTTCTTTTCCTAATCTTGTTTTGCCCCATTTCCACCTGAGACGACGCAAAGAATCGGATTTTGGCGGCGCTAAATGAGCATACTTGGGGGGTCTGGAGAGAAAAAAATAGGAAGAAAAAGGGGAAAACAGAAAGATGATATAGTTGGAGCAACTAAAAAAGCGAAAGAGAATTTTATAGGATCAGTGTTCTGTTCTACTGCAAACAAAAGATGAAAAAAGGTCGCGCGCCGTTTTTGGAGACTCTCTTTCCCTCACTTCCTAACTCACCACAACAACCTTTCAAATAGAAAATTTCGAACTAAACTCTTTTTTTTTCTTTTCGATTGATTGGCACATGCTCACTTCGAAGTCACACGGTTCTCAAATCGAAAAATAGAGTCAAATAGAGGCTTTTGAATGTCCTTTCTCGTTTCCGTTCTAAATGTATATGTACTATTTGCACTCTGAATCCATAGGAACTAGAATATTCTCTAAGTGAGTTAGTTACTCATCAAACTCAATGAGCCCTTTCTCTATGGGTTTTATTTAAAATTCTGAGTAGTGACAAAGTGCAAATGACTTTCCCAAAACGGAACATTGGTCCTCTCCTCTTCTGATTATTTATGAATATAATGACATATTTCCTTTCTTGTTATGTTAACCACTTACTTCCTTTTTTTGAAAAACGAAGAACAGATAGATTGGCTGCCAACTACAGCCATTAGAGAATTTCGGAGCGAAGATTGGAATAGCAAAACGGAGAAGCAGAAGAAGAAGGGAGTATGTATAATCGGTGCATTTCCCGTCGTTTTCTGTCGACTTCTGTTCTGTTTCTTCGTTTTCTACAAACTTCCTTTCCCCTTCCTTCCTTACTTCCCGCTCAGAAGTTTGATTGGAGAAGAGCAGGACGAATGAAGACACTGGTCCGTCACTCTCTCTCTCTCTCTCTCTCTCTACTTTTCCTTGTATGTGGGTGGCTTTGGATGACAGCTTCTCCGTTTGTCTCCAATATTCTGAGTGTCTGCGTGTATAGCTTCAAAAAAGGGCTATTCTATTCTCTTTTCTTCGTACATCAGAGACGCCTTCTCCATTTTCCAACTCTCTTTCTCTCTCTCTCTCTCTCTCTCTCTCTCTCTCTCTCTCTCTCTCTCTCTCTCTCTCTCTCTTCTGCTTCTGCTACATAGTCTCACGTATCGGCTGATAGAGGAAGGAAGGGATATCGCTTGAAGCTCTTTTTCTCCGCCCCGACCGCTTCTGGTTTCTCCCTCCCGGATGAATTCGATTATCGTATTTTGACAGCGCCCCCGAGGAACCGCTTCCCTTATTTTTTTGACCCGTTTCCTACTTACTACCATGTATTCGAGTCTCTTCGAGCTACGAGGTTTGTTTTGTTTTCACTTTCACAAAAAAAAAACTTTGAAATTCAGAACAGAATAGTAGTAGTAGTAGTAGTTGGCTCCATCGATTTTTGTTTTTATTTTTCGTTAAGTCTCTAGAAATATTGTTGACTATTTATTGCTTCACAATATTTTGTAATAAAAATGAAAAGCAAATTAACCGAGCTTCCTATTGGTCAACAATATATTATACCTCTCACTCAAAAATACCGAATTTCATAAGAAAAACATGAAGCAAAGTAAACCTAAAAGTTTAGGTTAGATAAGAAAACTCTTTTCATAAGCTCATCAAAAAACATGCAGTATTTGCAATATACCTTGTCTGCAACTTGTCATTTGATAATCATACGGCAGCACTCTTACGATTTTTTATTATTTCGTACTATATTTAATGGCAACCACATGAAGAGCACATGTGGAGCATACTCACATACGCTTCAGCTCATTATCGGTCACTTCGAGAGCATTTCTTCTTCTTCGCTTGAATGGTTTTTGTTTTGCGTGGCACGAGAAAGACATGGCACAGCGCCGAGATGACATTAGATAGATAAAATAATGAAAGAACAAAAAGAACTTCCTTCTATTGTCACCTGAACGATTATTACTTTTTGTCGTTTCGTTGAAAATGGGGTAGTAAAACACCCCTCGGCGGAGGAGCCACATGCAAACGACAAGCACTTGATAGAGGTTGTCTGTCTTCTCTCCAACATTTATATGATCTTTTCAACACGAAAGAACAACTTTTCAAATGCTCGAGCCGCCTGAAACCTGACTGGTTCTAGCCACCACTGGCTGCTCTGCTATCAGTACAGTGTGGAGACGAGAAAGGGGTTCCTCTGTACACGTAGACGCTCTACCTTCTCGTCTATTCTACAAAAAAACAATAGAGATACCTACTGCTGCTAGTAGTGGTTGCCGTCTATTCTCTTCTACTCTATTTGGGTCTTTGTTGTTGTTTTTGGCCCTATCCCTGTCATGTTCGCTATTCCGTTTCACCGATTTTACTCTTATGATGAAGGTATGTGTATTTTTGGTAGTTGCTATTGCTTGTTTGTTTACATCGTTCTATCGCAAAAGAAAAAGGAACAGCCTGTGAAAAAAAAAGAGTAGAATATAAAAACATCACCTGCTGAATGTTAGTAAACATACTTTTCAAAGTTTTCGATACAAAAATTAAAATAACGGTAAATAGAATAGCACCATAAAATAAGCTAATAACTTTCATAGTTCAGAAGAGACCAAAAAGGTCATACGGAACAGGAAGAGGACTATTGTCTCGGATCCCTTCAGAAGTTTGAATCACTTTTTGAAAAAACGGACTCAAAAAATTAGATTCGAATGTTATTCTGTGAAGTTTTGTGGTTACCTGAAAAATATTATGGTAGAACTGCTTCTGTTGACACGTCAACTAAACATTGTAGCTTTTCTCCTGTTCAGAATAACATCATTATTGAATCCAAATCAAAAATCACATTCATATTTTGATACTGCGTAGGTAATGAATTTGACTCACAAATCCTCCACGGAGAAGAGGTATCGATGATGAAGAATTCATTATTTGCGTGGGCAAACCTAGGTGTGAGTCAGTTTTATTTGAGAATACTAAAAGTAACGCTGGAACTGTACTTTTTCACTTTCTCTTCTTTTTCTTTTTTCAAAGATAAGCGTACAAAGGAGTTTTCGGTTTTTTCTTCGCTTTTTTTCATGCGTCCTCCTGATTACTTCCAAGAATTTTAAAATTCGATAATCTCGCCGATACCCGTCGCGATACAGTAATGAGATTTCTTGGGCGGTCGTTCAAGGGCTCGGGAAGTGGTTCATAACATCCTTCGCATTTTCTTTTCTTCCTCCGCCGAGCTTAATTAATTCGCGCATGCGTGCTCCGCGTCTCCTAAAAAGAGAAGCCCCATCTTCTTTTTTGCCATAGTCGTTTCCATTTTTCTCAACTCGATTAGTCCCATTCCTCACTTTTTCGAGAAACAACGAAGTTCTTCCTCACATTTTGAAAACATGTGTTTGGTTCATAAAATACTATATTGTAACTGACACTCAGGATCCAAAAAAGAAAATGTCCTCGTTTTGTATATCATGTAGGTCAACCTTACTGAGTGAATAATAAGCACGTTACGATCCAATTTTCCCCTCAAGGACGAAGAGAGACACACGCTCCTACATTTTTCCTCAAAGTACAGTCTGAAAGCAAAGTACTACTAGGCCAAAGTAAACGTTCATTTTGTGCTGCTATTGTTACTCTTTGGCTTTTCCACTACCTACTCGTAGTTTATCCGTTTCCCCTTTCTAAAGCGCACTTCGTTCTCCTGCCCTTCTGTTCTATTTAATTAGGTGTTTCCCATGGAAAGGAGGGCTGAAGAAAGTGGGCGATCGATGCATTAGTCATCTTTTCTGTTTCTCACATTTTTCTTTGTTTATGAACAGCTTGTATTCTTATCGGTTTCCGGATTGCACTCACATATGGTACATTCTCTAACCCTATTTTTCTCACTTATTTTGTTAATGTTTCTTTCTCGTTCTCCGTCAAACCACTATACGATCTATACTGGTTATCAGAAGAGTTAGACAAATGTACGTGCTGATAACAGAATTGTCAAAAATGAGCACAATATCAAAGTTGTACACCATCACTTTCATAAGTTTTGATCTGGTTGCGAAACTTTTTCAGTTTTTTCTTTTTTTTTCGTGATAGACTGTCCGAAATATGGATAATTACGGTAGCGTTTCGAGGCTGCAAATGCGCGTCAGATGCTGTGCTCACTGTGTATGCCTCGGGTGGAACCCGCCGCGAGTTCTAAATTTTTGCTTCCCAAATCTTGAATTTTCAAATTGATTTTCTAAGCACTTTGCAATTTTCAATCCCATTGGAAAACGCGCGAAAAACAATTTTATCAAATCCCGCGAAGTTCTATACGTGAGTTGCAAAAGTCTTACATTGTTCTTTTGTCAGCTGTTTCTTCTCTTTTCGCCGTTCCGCACATCCAAAGTTCTTTTGCTTTGTAAAATCCGCGTCGGTAATTAGTATAATGGCTATTATTCTGAGAGAGAAATACCCGGGTGAAGGTCACAAAATGCGAAATTTGACACCGAAATCCCTCCGCGCTCGTTTCCGACCCCGCTGAACGAAAAAGAAGCAACGCCGAGTGTTAGTGTTTATTTGCCGCTTGCGGACCATCATGCGGTTTTTTCAATATCTCATAAGCTGGTAATAAAAAGCCTGCCTGAAAATGTCATGGACACACGATCACCGACAAATCGAGTTGAACGAAAACGTGTTCGGTTTTATTCATTCGTCCTCGAAAATGAAGATGGAGCGCCCATAAATTTTAGACGTATTGACCATCTGCACAGTTTCAATCTGCTCCTCGTTTTGTGTGCGCGACAACGATAATCTGACCCTGCCATGCAAATACATGAACCGGCCATCTGTGGTCATCTGCACTTGCTCGTACCATCGTTGCCATTACCAAAGATGGCGAGTGTGAGGCAATAAGAGTGGTTTGACCCCTGCAAATACGAACAATAGTCTCGGGTCCGCGCGGGTGTCCGCTTCCCTCCTCCTTTCTATCTTCATTCCTCCTCGGTTTCATCGTTTCTGCCTTATCTTCCTTTATGCCAGTCTTATTCTTCACCTTTGTGTCGTTTGAATCGCCAATCTCTCGTTTCTACCTCGCCCTGTCTGCGTCTCACGATGTCCTCTTCTAGGGCGGACGAGGCGTACTACGGAATGGACCGCATTGCCCGCTGGTCTTGTCTGAGGCTGTTGTCTTCTGTTGTCTTCGTCTCTTGACGGTCCAGTGTCTCCTGGGTTCTTCTGCGAAGTCCGCATCGACACCCTTACCAGTCACACCCGGCGGATGCAGAAGCGGCTACCGAATGACTGCTCGTCAATTGCAAGCCAGTTGTGTCCAATTCCAATTCCTTTACCTCATTACTCAGTTCATTATTGATTCATTTCCTGCAATTTAGGTCATCTCTCGCTTTACTATTCACTGTACTAAATGTATCTTCGTTTATATTTCTCAAATCCAGCATATTTATATCCAACACTTGTGTGAACAAAACAGAGTTCTAATTTTATTCTCTATATTCGTTTAGTGATGAAGAGACAGGGCAGTGAGAAGTTATTAAGAATTGAAAACCTCGCACGAAATATGATTGGAACTTTTTCTATGTCTTCCACGCGCCCTTCTCCTCTTGACACCAAGGCCGTTTAATCGGGTCTCCTGGTGAAAAAAAACAAAAAAGTCGTTTTTGCCCCTCCTTTCGTCATTTCTTTTGGTGCAGCTTCAAGTGGCCTAGAGACCTATTGAACACAAAACTTTGCAGTTACAACACGCTTTGCTTTAGCAGTTTTTCACTCTAGTACTCACTCGAGAAAAGTATGGCTTTGAGATTTTTATCTCTCAGCCTAGACTATGACAAGTGTTGCTACTCGATCTGTATTTTTTCAATTCAAATAGGTTCTTTTGTTTTCCGTTTTGTGACGTATTCGGTCAGTTTCTTGTTCAAGAGTATCTGAGATGACGCCAATACGTGTTTTCTCCCAAGAGTGTTCGTCACAGAAAGTTGCTTCTTCTTTCCATGGATGATTACACAAAGTGCGTGTATATTTGCACGCGCCATCCCGACCAGCTGCGCGGAAGAGCCGCTATTTTCTCGACAGTGACCAAAACATTGGCACTGCAGCACTGTTCTTTTCCTAGTTGTTCGTATCGTTTAACTAATCTTGCTCACTCGCTTTTTCTCGTATTTAATATTTCTTTCTTATATAGGAACCCTTGCTCGTTTCCCGGCTCGTAGTCCCATAGAGAAAGTTTGATTGACTAGAGTGTAATACTCGGCCACTAAAATGACACTTTTTGAGCCGTCAACATCGGGATTTCGACTAGGGTACAGAGGTAAGAGAATTACATCACTTTCCGGTTACTGAATAGTTTGTACGAGAGACTACCCCGATGTAAATTCAAAATAACACATTTTAAAGCAGACTTCCAAAATGAATTTTCTCTCGTTTGTATTTCTCAGTTGTATTGCATTACAGGCTCGTCCAACTCGTCATCTGGTGTTGGATCGGGAGGATCTGGAAGTCTGATGACGCAATCAATTGGTGGACCTAATAAACATTTGTCGGCATCACATTCAACACTGAATACAGCTTCAACGCATGAATCAATGATGCACTCGAAAATTCCGAAAAGTCCAAGCAATGAGAGTTTGAGGTAAGTAAATGGATGTGCAAAAAGTGAGACGTCTTTCTATGGGGAGTTGCGCGAGTTATATTGCGAAAGTAGCCGGTGGAAACTGGATTTGTTCTCCCTTGAGTCATCAGTCCCGAAAACACTGTGTTGTTTCGCTTCGAAAATCGTTTAAAATTCATTGGTGAACTCAATATCCAATGTCTATTTCAGCATTTCACTCAATGACTGATTTTGAAACTGAAGTATAGAGTTTGAAACATGGAAAAAGTGAAATAGTGAGCACGTTGCGAATATTTTGAAAACCATCTTAAAATGCACTAAACAAAGAAACAAACACTTCTTTTGCCAAAAATGTATTTTAGAAAGAACGTGTAAAACTTTTTTTCCTATTTCAGCCGTTCCCACACTTCCTCATCGGGGGGCAGCCAAGGCGGTCAACAATTCGGAACTC
>GL379943.1:119165-170893 GCA_000143925.2 Caenorhabditis brenneri
TCAAGCTTTGAAACACAAGGGGTCCGTCGCAGGTTACCAAACCCACCAAGGGATGGAATGGATTCAATGGGAGGACTCGCTGATCACGAGGTTTGTTAAACTCCAAAAAAGTAGCTACCGTTAGAAAATCTGTAAAATAAGGTGTGTTAAACTTGTAGAAGAAAACGGAGACGTGTTACAAAGAGTTGCCAAACATTGATTCCAATGCCAATATTTTGATGCGGAAAAAGTTTTGAAAAGTGCCGGAGATTCGGAGAGTGTAAGTACCTGTATCAGTGTGCTTTTCACACTATTTTGCCCAATCTCGCTTCGGACTTCTCTCCGCTTTTTCGCCCTTTACTCACGGGTGTATATTTTACCTCTCCACAGTATGATCACTAAACAAACTAATAATCGGGGAAAATGCGTCTGGTGTGAAATTTTCAGAGATTTGTGTGTTCCTTTCAATATTTTACCCTCTGTTTTAACAAACAGCTAAACTTGATTTATTATTGTATCAATTGTTAATTTCTTTCAGTGAATCGTGATACCATCGACTTCATCTCCGCTCTGCGCATAATAACCATTTTACAAGTGTCAATACGGTTCTATTTTGCATCAGCCATCTCACAGCAGCCTCTCGGTCTGATATTCGTTCCGAGTCTCTCTGTATATTTTTTTCTCCTGTCTCTTTCATTCTCTTGTTTCTGACTCCAACCAGCGGGATTATTTTCTTGTTTGTTAATTTTTTCTATCTATCTTGAATGCATTTTCCAGTTTTATCATCTATTCTTTAGAAAATACTTCAAGAAGAATAAGATCACTGCAACGTAGTTGTATCCTAGAGTCCTTTTATCTTTCCATTTGCCCCCAATCATTTATATTTTTGCCCCATTCTCCTTAATTTATAGTTCAAGAATCACCACATGATATAACTAACTTACTTTCTGACGATTCTCGTGTCTGAGCGCTTTCGAACATTTTTGATTTCGTGGAGATCAAGTCAACCTTCATTTTCCTTTCGTTTTTATTCATTTCCCCCGTGCAGGATAGGCAGTGTCTCAATTCAATCATGACAACTTATGTAAATATAAGATTTTTGTCGTCGTTCACTATATGTGCAGGTCGCATTTTGATCAGTCACTGTCTCCTGCGACTCCAATTTTGACTGAATTACCCCATGTCTCTTCACTTTCTCTGCAACTTTTTTTATTTTTAGCTATTGTTTGATATATATTGTTGTCTTTGTGTTTATCGTATGCTTCTAAAGCATACTAGAACTCATCGGCATTCCTACCCACTTTTCCTACAGAAAACTTTTCGTTGAAAACTGACATGTCTTTTCCCTATCTTGTCTCCCCCGGATCCCATTTCCCTCATATATGAAACTACTCTTCTTTTTAGTTGCAATTGATTGTCATTTTCCACACGATTTTTTGTCTGAAAGTCGCTGGTCGCATACATAAGTCAGACAAACCGCCGCACGCACGCCGAGAATAAAATCAGAAAAAATCTTTTAATTGTTTATATTATTAGAATCAAGCACATCTTGGAAAGACGGATAAATGGCAGTGGGATCGGGAACATATATACATACGCATTGCTGGATAGAACTGATTCAAGAGGTTTTCAATTCTTGAAATCCAAAGGATGAAGACGATTTTCAATGTTGAAAACGGGACAGTTTACACATCCTTTTTGCCACCCTAGTCCGTGACGAACAGAGACAACCTTAAAAAACCAATTATTTGTTATGTTTTCTGCAATTTGCTAGCTACCCGATTGCTATCTAAACTTTGAAGATTATCAAGACGGATCCATGGAATAAGACGAATTTCAGAGAGAAAAGTGATGATGACATCGAAAATTATGCGTACACACCACAAGAGAACGGCTCCTCCGGCAATAGTTTCCAATCGTAATTTTATATTTAGGTACTGGAATTGACCATTTTTTGGGATTTTCGGGATCTTAACCTCAAAGAAACTTACATCATAAACATCACAATTGATTGCAATCATTCGATTGATCTGATGATAATCTTCAGCATTGTGTAGAATGAAAAGAGAACCGACGAATATTAGAGAAACAATGAGAGTGTAAAGAGCAAGATGTCCACCAAATTTGAAGAACTTATGCATCCGTTTTCTTGTCATTTCGGGCTCATTGTGCATTCTATGAATTCAAACATTCAGATAATGATAACCATTTTTCAAAATCACTTTTCACTATGAGCGATTTGAGCCATTTTGGCAACTACAATACCGTAAGAACTTAATACAGTGAATACTGAAATCACAATAATCGATATTGCGGTGATAATTAGAGGACGTTGACAGCTGTGGAAGGGACACACTGAAAAAAAACATAACGTTCATTCTGATTTCATAGTTATCTCCCTCAAACCTCTATCCTCTTTCGATGGATCCACAATCACTGTTGTCATTGGAGCATAAGCTGCTGAATACATTATAGAAAGACACCATGTGAATCCGGCGACAAGTGATAATCGACGGATACTACAAATTGATTGGAATCCATATGGACGAGTCACACTTATCTGAAAAAGTGAAAACAATATCATTCTGATCGAATTGAGACTTCTCACATGTCGGAGAATGATGACAGCAATGTGAGAAGATGTCAATTGAATGACTCCAAATGTGCAAATATAGAGAAAAAGGGCAAGAACCATGTAGGAAGCTGAATAGAAATAGGATTCGATGCCTTTCAAAAACTAAAAACAAACCAGAATATGAATTAGCAAATAAACTTGCGGCAGCAATGAGAACTGATGAAAATATATCAGCTACCGTTCGTGATACAATTATACTGAAAGAAACTAAAAACTCCAATAGAAGGGCATGATATTTTGAACGCTTTGCTTTAGTAGAATACATTTGGTTTATGAAAACTGCTCCACAAAGCAAAAACTGGTTATTTACAGAAATGAATAAAAGGAAGTTCACAAAATTTAGATCTCTGATGATTTCTGATTGTGAAATAATATTATTTTCTTTAAATAACTCACCTATATTTCCTTGAAGGAATTTTCCTTCCAAGAAGAGCATAAAGAATTGCAGCCAGTAATGTTAATGAGAATGCAAATGAGATAATTGAAAATATTGGAGTCATGAGAAGAATTGAATCAGTTGACTGAAAACTTTCAAATATGAAAAGTTCAACAAAAAAAAGGAAAACTTACTTTATCAAGTCTTGCATGTCTTCTTTCAATCTGATCAACCTCTTGCTCACTCATGTGAAGTTCACAATCGTGAGCTAATCGAGTCAAATTAATGTGAACCATTTTGTATTTCTACCTAGGTTTCATTACTTTCCACACTAGAAGATTGAATAAATCTGGAATGATAAATCCAAATAAATTGAGACTATATTAGAATGGACAATAGATTTATCGTGAAGGATGGTGCGCAGAGACTTTTGAGTGTCTCACGCATCGACCTCAATTGGTTTCTGTATCCAATTGAACTGCTATTTTGGAAAGAGAAAGAAGTGCCAAAATTGGAAATAAATAGAGAAAAAAAACGCGAGAAATTGATCAGAAATGAATTTTTATAAATTATGAATGAGAAAGAAATTGTTGTAATTTGATACTGTTGTAGGTGTAGTTTATAAATTCATAAACATTTTTTGCGAATTGATGGGAAATGTTTTTATGTTTTTGTATGAGAGAGTAATAATTCTGGAGTTGTATTACAGGGTGGCCGATAAGTATGTAGAATTTTATTTTCCAGTTTTCTTCGAATCTGGACATTAGGTATTCAAATCAAACTGATTTTTTGATCAATGAGATGCCATTAATCAGTTTTCCAAAAAAAATTTGGAAGTTGAAATCCTCCGCAATGATCCACGGTGCCAGACGCTCTGGAACAAAAGGGACGGTGCGCCGGAGGCAATAGTTACCTATTTCGGGTTATGTCTTGAGACATACATTCTTGATATAGTTGTTTTTTGTGTGGAAGTTAGCCATGACCTTGACCTCCAAGAGCCTCAAACAGAAAAGTCCGAAAAGATCAGATACAAGGAGAAATCTGACCAGGTGCCGTCGCCACAGAAACCAGGAAAAGATCCTTGGAATACTGATTTCGTTGTTTTGGGCAATGGCAAAAGCCCAAGCGTGTTATAAAGTGGGAAACAGCTGGCTAAAGTCTCTAATGGGCCATAAAAGTGCAAAACCAACTTCCGGTACACTCACGAGCTGAATTTCACATTAACGCAATGAAAACCAGCGAAATTTCTCATCATGATATCAGTCAGACTCAATCTATAACAGACTTCGACAAAAGCTGATCACGATGTAAATAACGTTTTGAAGTCTTTGCTCAGTGGTTTGACAACAATTAGGAATGTTTTTAAAAGTTTAGGATTGTCACAATCATGAAAATCTCTTCATCACACCATAGGCGGCGCACATTGCCTGTTTTTCATGTGTGGCATGTTGTTGGAATGTCCTCATAGTTTGGTTGAAATTCAAAGTTATGTCTAATTATTTTTTTTGCTGTTTATATAGATCCTATATTTTGGAAAAATATCGAAAGTTCTTGATCTGTTTGAAAATCTGAATTAGCAACACGCCAGGATCACCCAGAAAACAATTCTACATACTTATCGGCCACCCTGTATAATCTAAAATGTGGACAACAAAACAAATAAATAAGAATAGAACTTTTAGATGCCGTTCTCTTCGTTTCAAAAACTGTTTAACAAAAAGAAAACTCGAAAGCGTCAGCTACCGTAATGTCAACGAACTACATCTACAGATCTTTCTCTAAAATTCTGGAAGATTGCCAATATATCTCGGAATAATGAAAACAATAACAAAAACTATAATTCGTTTGAAAGTAAAAAAAAGAATAGTGCAGGTTTTAGTTAAGAAAATACCGCAAAAAAGAAAAAGGACAAAACACGACGAACCGATAAAGGGAACCGCAAAGTGGACATTGAAAGACGAGTCAATCGGAGTCGGTTCATTTCTTCCGGGGAGAGCTTTCAGTCATTCAAATAGTATTACTACCTGAGAGACGGTAGATTTAAGAACAAATAAAAGCTCGACCTGGTACGTGAAAAGGCGAGACAAGTGGTCAAACTTCTTTGCTCCTCGATTCCTCTCCCGCGGAGAAATAAAAAAAAACGAAAACGTTTTGTTTTGAACTTGGTCGTTTTAAGTTGAATAGGTCATTTTGTTTTGTTTTTTGGGTAGGAGACTAATAGGATTGTATATGAGAAAGGTCAAGGGAAAGCGAATGAAATTGTTTGAATAGCTGAATAAATTGAAATGAATTCGGAATTCTTCTATTGTTTTTCATAGGTTTTTTTTAAAGAGTATATTATCAAAACACATTTTATTGAAATCATGGAAGCAACAAGTGAAAAAAACTGTACAATTAGATATTGAAGAAATACTAATCCGTCGAACGCGAGAAAACTGAGGAATACAAACTTTGGTCCGAGAAAAATGTATAAGCAACCTGTAAACACTTCAATTTGACTTCCTTACGATAAAAAGCGTTTTTCTTATCTTAAAAGTGCCGTTCAAAAGCTCAAAGACGCAAAATAGATTACAAAGATAGAAAGAAAGTAATGAACTATTTCAAATTCAATTAAGAAGAATGTTGCAGAACAAATTGTCATTTGCAAAGAGACATAAAGATATCAATCTCCTTAGAAAACTCATTCCTACATATTCAATTGAATTGGTTTCCGTACGAGTCCCCAACTCATTTCTCATTTTAACAAGAAAGTAATTTCTTCAAGAATGAAAGAATATTAATATGTGACCGAAAACAAAGGTAAATAGCCGTTTTCGTCTACAATATAACCCTTCGAAGCTATTCACACCTTGAAAAAAACATAAAAATGTGTTTTCAGAAAAGCTTTATCAATAGATTTTCCAAACACAGACTGAACTAGAATATCTCCTTTGAAACTTGCAAGTTCATCTGAACATTCATCTGCTCTGAGATCAAAAAATCACAAAAAAGAGTTCCTAAACTCATAAATGCTTCTTCAATATAGCAAAAAAACCACTACATGTGTATCCTTTCTCTCTTCGTTTTTTCTTTTCTTTTCCATCACCGGAAGTAGTTTCAACACTTCCTTTTTCTTCTTTTTACTTCTTGATGTTCCTTTGTATAGAGGTCTCTCGTTTTCCTGATCCAACAGCCTTAAACCAGATCATGCACATACAAAACGGAGAGACAGAGAGCACGCCTTCTTTTCATCCGGAGGCTCTCCGAGCATTGTTGCCACGACAACACAGCTGAAAAGTGAGATGTGAGCTCACGACCCTTTGCTCCGCTAGTTTTTTTTTTGACATTGATCGTTCCGGTTGAATGATTTTAAGAACACTTTAGACTGAGGGTTTCCCCTCATTTTCCCTCTCTTCAAATGTTTCTTCAGCTCACCCGTCCATATAATTACTACTTTGGTTTGTTGTGCCCTTTCCTGTCTGTTTTCAGTTTTTATGCTTTATAAATAACGCCGTTCAAATTTAAACAAAAGAAAGTTTTCTTTCAGAATTCATTCAAAATGAATATAATCAATTTAAATCATAGTCAACCTCAAATTCGGATGAAACCCGACAAACAATTAGATTGTAATTTAAGTCAAGATGACGGTGTATGGATGATGGCTTCTAGTTTTATCATTTTTACAATGACTGCTGGATTCGGTCTTCTAGAATCTGGAAGAGTATCTTCAAAAGATGAAGTAAATTGTATGGTTAAAAATGTATTTGACGTAATATTCGGAGGTAAAATATTGGATCATTTTATCCAAATAAAATTTAATTTTTGTAGGATTGGCCTATTGGATGTTTGGTTATGGATTAACATTTGGAGATTCGAAACATAGATTGGGACAATATTTTGGATTCGGTGATTTCTTCTTTGATCCAGAAAGAGTATCAGATGATGATTCAACGGATGAGGTTAAAAGAGATTAGAATAGACTAAAGGAATTTGATCGGATTGTTCTTTTAGAAAGGAATTTCTTATTCACTTTTCATCTTTCAAATGAGTTTTGCAACAACTACATCAACCATCGTTTCTGGTAAGGGAAAACTTGGAATTCGATTTGGAAACTAAAAAACCTGCATTAGAGAATTTTCGTACTGCAATTATGTTTTACAGCTGGAATGTCAGAACGTATTCACTTAAAATCACATTGCTTCATATCATTTTTTATCACAATAGTTCATTCTGTGGCTGGTCATTGGGTTTGGGATCAGGATGGCGTTTTTCGAAAAATGGGAGTAGTTGACTCGGCAGGATGCAGTGCAGTTTGTTATTCAATTTTAAATCGAAATATATTTTTTTGTTATTTCCTCAGGTGCATCTTGTTGGAGGAATCTCCGGTCTTGTAGCCACGTTGTACTTGAAACCAAGAAGGAATCGATTTGTAAAGAATGGAATACGTACTGTTAGTGATCCAACGAAAGCGATTCTTGGGTTTTTAATGATTTGGTGGGGATGGTTGGCATTCAATACATCTTCAAATTACGCAGTTACTCATGGACAATGGACTGAAGGAATGAGATCAGCAGTTGGCACTATTTTGGCTTCTGCTGGGGGAGGTCTGGTTACAAAATGAATTGTACCAAAAACTTATTTTTGTTCATTCAGGAGTTGTGACAGTGGTGATAACACGAGTTGCAACAAAGAAAATTCAAATGGATATGCTGATAGATGGGATGCTTGCTTCGTTGGTTGCCAGTACAGGGGGATGTTTATACTTCACACCTTGGCAAGCAACTCTTGTTGGAGCAATCGGATCTTCTCTTGCTCTAGCAGCATACCCTCTAACAGAATGGCTTAAAGTGAGTTTTCTCTTGAATCCCCGAATGAAATTTCGTTTCTTTAGATTGATGATCCAGTTGGCGTCTTTCCTGTTCATGTAGTTGGATCCATTTGGGGAATGATAGCTCCCGCTATTTTTGTATATCGACGACCGATGAACTTTGGACCACCAGAGTGCAACTTTCAGGTGAATTCAGAATTCGAAAAAGTTTTTATTTTAACTTTTTAGACATCAGATGAAGCTAATGGATTACTGTATGGTGGAGGTTTTCAATTACTTTTTCTCCAATCATTTGTCATTTTTGTAATTGCAACATACAGTGCAATCTGTGCATTTATTATTTTATTTGTAAATCATCAAACATTTCACATTAGAATTTCTTTTTCTTTCGAAATTTAGATAATGCATCACTCGCCAATTGGACTTCGAGTAGACAAATATCAAGAAGAATTAGGAGCAGATCTGATTGAACATGGCCTTGCTGGAGTAAATGTGATGACATATACACTGGAAAAGAAACTTGATGCAAAGTATTTACATTGCAAACAGACGTAACCTCAAACTTCTTTTACATTTCAGAACTCTATCTGCTGTTCTGATGATTATTGTTCGATGGAGATCGAAAGCGAAATTGGGTGCAAAGAGAAGAAAACAAGTACATGACAGTGCATTAATGAACCCAAAACCAACAGAAAATGTCGAAATGAATGTAATTCATAGAAGGCATTAGGACTCATGTTTCTGACTTTTACATTCATTATTTTCTACACTTATCTGGTCTACGAACTTTGGAATATACATGTAATATCACTCAATTTTCTTTTACTTGAGTGTTTTTCAATTGAAAGATTACGGTAGTTATTCTGATTCTCCTTGCTTTTCCCTGTGAATTTTCTAAAACGTGTCATAAACGAATGGTTCTTGCCTCACAAATAAAAAACGGTTTCATGGGAATCCACCCACATTTCTCAAAGGTATCACGAGCCGACAAAGGAACCTCCTACCAAGTTCCCATTCTTCTTTTATTCAGATTTTTGGAATATTTTCGTTTCATTTCTTATTCGTATTTGTATTCGAATGAGGACTGTTCTTCTTCTTCTATTCGCTTCGGCGATTAGTAAGTTGTTTCTTATTTAAAAATTATTAACCGGCTAACATAAACTAATGTTCATCTAGTATGGAAAGTATTGATGAAAAAATAGCTATTTCGAATTCATTTTGACTTTAAACTTCAAAAACTAGTTCGTTCGTTTCAGGTATCTCATGTGAGGAGTTTTCAACTCAGGGTAAACTAAACCTGTTGAATGCTCACAATGAGTATCGTTCTCAACTGGCTTCCGGTCAACTAACTGTTCGAGGAGTTAAAAAACCATCAGCTGCTGAGATGAGAAAGATGGTATGGCTTCACTCAAGATTTAACTCTTTTTTCTTTTTTAGTCTTGGAGTAATGCATTGTCTCATTCGGCTCAAAAGTTTGCTGAAACGTGTCCGAAGAATCATTCTGTCGTTTCGAATCATGGAGAAAGTATCTACTGGCACTATTCCAATACATTCAATGCTCCAGAACAATATGTTAGTTTCCTTTTTTCTTTTTTGGCTGGAATTCAAGAAATCTTCTCGCCATCCGAAGTATAATCACTTCGACACTTCAGGCAACTATGGCTCCACAGAAATGGTGGGAAGAATTTGAGACTAATGGATGGGACTCTTTGATATACAATCAAGCAACTCAGCAGTTCCAAATTGGGCACGCTGTTCAAATGGCTTGGCATTCTACGAGCAAATTCGGTTGTGGATACTCAAAGTGTGCTGTTGGAACTCCAGAGCAGACAATGGTCGTCGTTTGTCGTTACTATAAAAAGTTGTTTTTAAGATCATGTATGACAGATTTGAAACATTAAATTTCAGAGGAAATATCGAAGGCGAGCCAATTTACGAAGCAGGGGAGCCTTGCTCAAAGTGTCCGGAGGAGTACCGAAAGTGTCCATTTGGATTATGCGAGAAAGAAGGTGTTGACACTGATTGAGTTGAATTTCCATCTGATTTTTATAAATAAATTTGAACATAATTTTCGCGTTCTACACAACAAAATGATTGGAAATCTACATCAGAAAACATTCATTCAGTTCAAACGCCAAATATTTCACTCTTACTGTATGATTACGGTATTTTTCTCACTAGGGAAATTTATAAATACTATTTTTATTTGTTTCCAAAACAAGGTTTCACAGTTCATATTTTAAACTCAAAGCAGCCGGTTTTCCAAAAATCGAAAAATGTCAACTCGATTTCCTAGAAAAAAGAACGATTGGATAATGGGCGGTGCGAGAATTGGTTTGTGAAAAGAGTTGTGTTTTAAACCTCTTGGTATAAAAGAAGGGGTCAGATTGGTAAACAAGGTCATTTTCAAAACTAAATATGAACTTTTACTTCCGCTTGTTTGCTATTTTATCCACTATTTTCTATGGTAAGAATCTGAGTTTTTCCTTCTTAGGGTTATGTATTGCAGCATGTTTTTGTGAATTTTCTGAAACCGGGAGGAATTTTATTTTGACACGACACAATGAACTTCGTTCTCTCATTGCACTAGGAACGTATATGGCAAAGAACATGACAAAAGAAACAGCAACAAATATGCGTCAACTCATTTGGAACTCAACATTAGAATCATCAGCTCAAGAATTCTCGAATGGATGTCCAGCTGGTCACTCGAAGAACCGAAAAAATATTGGAGAAAACATGTACTGGTGGACATCTCCAGTAGTTACCGAAACAGATATTGATTTACTTGGAAATCGATCATCAAATTTGTGGGAAAGCGAATTTCAGAGTTCTGGATGGACTGAAAATAAATTAACTTCAGAGATATTCAATACAGGAATTGGGCATGCTACACAGGTACAGTATATTTAATTATTATTCCCAAAAACAAATATCTCTCTTGATACATAGTTTTCAGATGGCATGGGCAACAAGTATATCATTGGGATGTGGAGTTTCTCGATGTACTGGTGGATCAATAGAAGGAACTGAATACGTTGTTGTTTGTCAGTACTATCCTGCGTATGTACCTTTGATTGATTCAACTTCAAAACTACCTATAGTTCTGTTTTCAGAGGCAATTATATTGGATCAGATATTTATAAATCTGGAGAAACATGTTCTGAATGCCCTGAAGAAACTGCATGCGACACGAATACAGGATTGTGTGTTCAAGAATAAAGTTATTAATTATGGTTTTTTACTGAAAACTGTCATTCATCTAAAGTTCAAAAAAGTAGAAAAGAACTATTAACTAGATCTAATGGAGCAGTTGATAGAGTATGATTGTAACGTCATAAAATAAAAAAGAGTTGTTGTGAAATACGGTTCCATGAATCACTGTTTGTCCTACTTCTTATTACTATCAGATGATTTCTCTCTGGACACAATAGACGAATCGAAAGACCGTTTTCTTTAATTAAACTGCATGGCAATGGCCTTTACTACTAAAAAACAGTTTGAAAGGCCGCATTATCACTTTTACTCTTTACTCTTTTCCAAATCTTCTTACGCCTCTAATGAACTAGTGAAGAAAAGATCAAATTGTGCAAACATTAACATGTTTTTCTGTCGATATCACACCAGATTTGGCGGCGAAAGACACTTATCAGTTGAAAAGGGTAGAAAATTAAAAATATGTTTTCGAATGATAACAGCTTCTGGGTCGTATTAAAAGAGCTCTCAACTGGCTGTAAGAACAATAGCGTTCAGATTGAGCTGATTAAATTAAATGATTTTCTCTTCACTGTTGAATAGAATAGTCTGAAACTTCTTGTTTTCGAAAAATTTAATCCTTTTATACCTAATCATATATTCAACTTTTTCAGTGCTCTTGAAAATGAAAGTTCTTTTGCTACTTTGCCTTGTTGCTACTGGTAATTCATCGTTTTTAAATATATCTTCAATGATTCATCTTCAGAAACTCTTGCTCAGTTCAGTTCCACTGGTCAACAGGGAATTGTTGATGCCCACAACAAGTTAAGATCTTCCATTGCCAAAGGAACTTATGTTGCCAAAGGAACCACCCAGAAAGCTGGATCCAATATTCGCAAGATTGTATGTCGTGTGGGACTACAATAACTTCAAATTCTGATCATTTCAGAAATGGGATAACGCCGTTGCCACAAATGCTCAGAACTACGCCAACACCTGCCCAACTGGACACTCCCAGGGAACAGCAAGAGGAGGATATGGAGAGAATTTGTATTGGTCATGGACATCTGGAACTGTTTCTGCTCTTGATACCTATGTAATAAATTTTACAAAACCCATCAGCATACGTTTTAATATTTCCATGGTCCAGCTGCATCTGCCTCCTGGGAGAAAGAGTTCCAGGACTATGGATGGACTTCAAATACTTTGGACAGTGCAACATTCAATTCTGGAATTGGACATGCTACTCAAATGGCCTGGGCTGACACCTATGCAATCGGTTGTGGAGTTAAGAACTGTGGAGCTGATGCATCAATGAAAAACATGATCAAAATCGCTGTTGTTTGTCAATACAACACTCCGTAAGTTACAAAAAAACTTTAATGGAAGAAATGAGTTGTTTGTTTTCAGAGGAAACTATATGAACCAACCGATTTACAAACAAGGAGCCACGTGTTCTGCGTGTCCATCTGGAACCAAATGCGAGAGTACTACTGGACTTTGCATCTAAAAATTGAACAATTCTTTAATTTTTGTCTGTGAATAAATTCCTTCTTGAAGCTTAGTTGAGAATTTATTTAGAAAACTGAAAAGAAATCAGGAAAATGCCTCATCAGTGAACATTCATTTCAAAAGGCGAAGACAACATTCATATCTCTTACAGTAAGACATGAGGCACACTGGGAGCCAAGCTAAAAATTTTTGATCAAATTCAGAGATTGGTTATTGGAGTCTATCAAGAATAAAACAGCTGGAGACCTTGTTTACAAAAATAACATAATTAGATATGATCTGTAAATATGTAAGCTAACAACATTCCTGTTCGTCAATTTTTGAAAAAAAAATGAATTGCAGCTCAATAGATTTCAGTGCTAACTGTTGTTGTTTACGAGCATATTTATTCAACAAAAATTGTTGTTGATGGCCACTTCTCTAAATTAAAAAATTGTGACCAATAAATATTCTATTTCACCTGTGTGTATAAAAAGCTTCTTCTGGAACTTAACCATCAGATTCAAGCAATCATGAATTCTGTTTTTCTCATTCTGCTTCTTGTACCTGGTAATGTTTAGTCATCGTAGTTTTGGAAAGATAACAAGTTCTAGGTTATGATTTTCAATTCACTTCAACTGGTCAGAGTCAAATAATAGATGCACACAATAAACTGAGATCATCTATCGCCAAAGGAACCTATGTGGCCAAGGGAACGAAGCAACCAGCAGCCTCAAATATGAGCAAGATGGTTTAATTCATCAACAATGTTTTTACAATCAGTAGTATTTAGATGTGGGACTCCTCACTTGCAACTTCTGCACAGAATTATGCTAACACCTGTCCAACGGGGCATTCCAAGGGAACTGGCTACGGAGAGAATTTGTATTGGTCTTGGACGTCAGGAACTGTTGCTGCTCTTGATACATATGTGACATAACATTACTTAGATCGGCATACCGTTTTGCTTACTTTCAGGGGAGTGCAGCTTCAGCAGCATGGGAAAAGGAGTTTCAAGATTATGGGTGGAATTCAATCATCATGGATAGTGCCCTATTCAACAGTGGAGTCGGACATGCTACTCAGATGGCTTGGGCAAATACAAGTTTGATTGGATGTGGAGTCAAGAATTGTGGACCAGATCACACAATGATGAATATGAATAGAATCTCTGTTGTTTGTCAATACAAACAACCGTAAGACACATCATATATATTCATAGAATCTAACGATTCTCAATTTTCAGAGGAAATGTAATGTCTCAGTCAATTTATGAAAAAGGGGAAACATGTTCTAAATGTTCAACGTCTACCAAATGTGATACAAACTCCGGTCTATGTGCATAGTCATCCTCATCAAAGACTGGGCTGAATCGATGATTGATACTATTCTGGTTTCTTCTGCGATCAATAAATTATTTACTACTTTACGTTGCCTTCATTTTTCTAAGTTTTGTGTTTCAAATGGAAACAGATGCAACTTGACCAACTCTTGACACTGAATTCGACTACAAAAGACATTCTGCATGATTTTCTGTCTGCGCCTCTTCTTCCTATTACATATACAGTGGAGCGCAGGTGCGGCTCTATCAGCGGGATTAATTATTTTTCAAAAGAGTCTAATTATGCTTCCTAGAAATTCACTTTACATGTTTTTTGCAGGATGCCTCCGAAGAAAAAAGAAAAAAAACCATTGACAGCTGAACAAAAAAACCGAAATAGTTTTGCACGGAAACGTCGTCTTTCTGGTGCTAAAGTTGCTGTGGAACACGTATTTTTTGATTCATTCAGGAACAAGCCGGAGCCAGAGTAATTTAGAGCAAAGTTTTACTGTATAGAGAGTTATTCCAGATTCGAGAAAAAGAAGAAAAAGGCTCCGCCGAAAAAAACTTTCCCGACATCTCCAAATGTCAGCGTGGAGCGTGTTTCCAGTGATGAAGAAGATGCGGGGCAATTTAACGAACCCGATGCCGATGACGATGAAGCTGAAAAAATAAAAAACCTGGTTTGAAAAAATATCAACAAAAAAAATAACGATTTGGTTTTAAGAACGCTGGCTTCGATGATGTGTCTTCTTTCGATATTTTCAACAAAGACGGGGAACAAGTCGACATAATTGATGGAAAACTTCTAGTACGTGCAGTTCAACCTCCTGCATCTTGGCGTCCAGGAGTTCGAGAGGATTTAGAAGGAAATTATCCAAAAATGAATAGTATGTTGGGGAATAAAGAACACTTCATTGATTAAATATTTCAGAGCCTTTCAAAAAGAAAGTTATCTCCAAAAAAGATAATCCTCAAAAGCTTGATCCGATTGAGAAAGTTCCAACGAAACCTGCCGAACCGTTGACGTTCCACAAATCACTATGCAATTCACTTCGGGCTATTCCTCAGGGAAAGAGTTAGTTATACAATGTTCGAAAAAACCAAAAAAAAAATCATTTCAGGAGCAATTAGGAATATGCAGCCATCTTTCTGTGTTTTCAATACGCCTGCGAGAAATAAAATAGCTATGCATATACGACCGGAAGCTGAGAAAGATATTCGGTCATCGAAGGTCACCCAATCAGAAGGTTCGGATAATGATCGCTTATCCGCGTTTGACTGTGAGCTACTCAGCATGAATATTGTTCACAAAAAATATTACTTTTTCAGATACACCTATTTGTGAAAGCCATCAAAACAATGATGGAACTTTCGACAGAGGTTTAACTGATTTAGTGTTCTCGCCTAAGCTCAAAAATGCCAGTACGCCTATCGAGAACAAGAGTAAAGTTCAAAACAGAAAAACAGGAGGTTTCCCTGTGTTTAGTGAGTGTGCCTTTGCTAACGTTCTAATCTATGGAAACGATTATTTAGATATTTCTGATCATGAACTCGACGAAGACTGCCAAGAAGTGACAAAAGCAGCTCCAAACAGTATCGAAAGTATCAATGAAGAAGCAAATTTAACTGAAGAGCAGTCAACTCTGAAAGCGTCAATGACGGAAAGACAGAAAAGTGAATCCGGAATTCCAGTTAACAATCCTCGTTCCCCATTCGATTCCATCAATGAGCAACCCGATGAAGTTTCACCATGCGAGCTGTTAGAAAAGGATGAGGAATCAGATGAAGGAGAAAGTATGAATAGAAAAGCTGAGACTTCCGTAACAGAGCTCTTGGATAGTGGAGATGGCGAAGACCATCCGGAATCCAATCAAAATGGTAGCAAGTATTCGAAAAAGCGGCAGAGAACGAAAAGTCCAGAAACGATGTGTCAAGGAATGAGTACTGTATTAACAATGCAAAACGGACCTGATGAAATGGAAATGATGGAAGAAGCGGAGAAAGAGAATGCTGTCAGAAAACGCGGAACTCTACAACCGCAACAAAGACAACTTGACAAAGAATCCAGGATGTCTCGTCTTTCAGTTTTATCAACTGCTTCTTCATATCAGGAATCGATTAATAGTGCAATGGAAGACATGTCTCTGGATCAACATCTTCTAGATGAAGATACAATGCAATTCGATCTTGGAAAAACTCAATTTTCCGAATCACGTGCTGAATCTCGAAATGTCCCAACAGCAATGACGATTCACAACGAGGATCCCTCCATGCTTCCATTCTATCTCAAAGATGGAACATTTGAAACTGAACCCTCTCACATGGCTCAATTACTACATGTAGTCGGACAAAAAGAAACGAAAACCTGGGACAGTCTACCGAAAGCAGCTTTTGATGGAAGGCGAGTTACGAAAATAGGAGAAGGTTCGTATGGAGAAGTGTTCCTTACTAAATGGGAAGGAAAACCAGTTGCAATCAAAGTTGTTCCTTTCGAAGCGGACAAATACAACCGTTTGTATACCGGAGAATACCATTCCGTCCAGATGCAAACAGCTGATCAAATTCTACCCGAACTTATTGTTATGAAAGAGCTCAACCAATTGAAGAATGTTGATTCCGATAATTCAACGCCGAATTTCATTGAATTAATTGCTGCTGAGATTGTGACTGGAAACTACCCAAAGGGTCTATTGAAAGCATGGGATAGTTACTATAAGGAATCCGAAAATACAAGACCTGACGTTTATTCTTCGAAAAATCAGAACTTTGCTGTTTTGGTCTCAGCTAACGGAGGAGTTGCAATGGAAGATTTTGTTTTGGAAAAAGAAAAAGAAATATTTTCTATTCTGATCCAGCTTGCCCTTTCAATTCTTGCTGCGGAATTGTTGATGGAATTCGAACACAGAGATTTACATATTGGAAATCTGTTAATCGATCGTAATGGTGCTGATAAGCTTGATTATAAAGTTAACGGTCACAAAATTCCTCTTGAAGTTCATGGAGTCAAAGTGAATATCATCGATTTTACGCTGAGTAGAATTTCAAAAGGTTTTCATCTGAAACAATCACAGGTTTTTTAAATATATTTAATGTTCAGAGGGCACAACAGTTTATTTGGATTTGGAACAAGATCCTACAATTTTTGAAGGAGAAAATGATCCACAATTTGATGTGTATAGAGAAATGCGGAAGAGCAACAGGTAATTGATCATTAATTCAGATGTAAAACAAAGGAAACAAATTTCAGGGGTGATTGGAAAGTTTTTAATGCGAAGAGTAATCTGATGTGGATCGAATACATCGGTAAACGCCTTCTTGAGCCAGAGATATGCCCGGAAGGACTGTTAACAGAGGAAAGAAAAAAGGTAATTGATGTATTTGAAGTTGTTCCATCGTTCAAACCAATAACTTCAGGAACTCCGTCAACTCATTTCAATGCTCGGATCATATAATACAGTTCAAGAATCTCTGATTGATACGGAATTCTACAACCAATTCTATGAAGGTTATTTAGGTCACGAAAAAGCTCCTGAAGTAGATATTTAATTGATTCGAAGTAGAAATATGATATATTCATAGTAACTAGTATCTTTTTCTGTATTATATTTTGTTTTTTTCTTGCTCTCTGCCTTTATACGCTTCTTGTAAGACCCCACAGAAAACCACGTGTCTTTCATCGTCATCAACATATTTTTTCTTGTATCTCTGTTATATAAAATCATTATTTATTTTGACACTTTGGGATAACTCGCACTACACATTGAAAAAGCACAAAAAAGATCCATTTGAAAAGCTGATAGGTAATACCTATCTATTTTATTTTTTTATGTAGCTGAAAATACATTTTTGATTTTTTAAATTGAGATTTCAGCCAAACGTTTCAATTTTCCATCAGAACTTCCAGGACCTTGTTCCAAAATAACTGTTGTGCCGTTTGATTTCTTGAATTCACATCCATCGAAATAAGGAACAATTTCTGGAACAAAGTAATCTTATCTCAAATCTGTAATAAGGTTACTCTCACTTTCGAGAGAATTCAACCTCCTCAACCACTCTTTTTTGAAAGCTCTACCCATTCGGGAGGTAAACTGTATTCGCTAAATTAACTATATGTTTTAAAGTAATTTGATGGAAGATGTTATTCCTCACCGAATTGAATGAAAACTAATCGTTTCAATGATATTGTTGTCTTTTTGCCGAGCAGAATCATCGGGAAAAAAGTGAGGAAGTTCCTTAGAGTATTGAGTTTTATCATTCCGAACTGTTTACAAATCAACTAAACTTCCTTCATAATTCCAACATCTTTGGTCTTGTGGTTGTCCACTTCCGGCCGTGACAAGCTTACAATTTATGCCATTATCATTAGTTTTTCAACAGTTTTCTCGTGATAAGACTTTCTATAAAATGTTGGGAAGAGATAGGAAAGTGTCTCTCACTAATTCTTTTTATTGAAGTTGTATTTGCACTTTTCAAAAAAAGAGAATGAGGGTTTTGATGCTTTTGGCACTGACTGTTGGATCTTTTGCTGATTTTAATTTCAATGGACAAAATGGAATTATCAATGCGCATAATGCACTTCGATCGAAAATTGCAAAGGGGACATACGTGGCTAAAGGAACTCAAAAGCCAGCAGGAGCCAATATTCTGAAAATGGCAAGTCGAATACTGTAAAAGCTTATTTCTATTCAATGACTTTCTAGAAATGGGATGCAACTGTCGCTTCTTCTGCTCAATCCTATGCAAATGGATGTCCAAACGGTCATTCTGGTGCTCCTGGACTAGGAGAGAATCTCTACTGGTATTGGACCTCTGGATCCCTCGGAGATCTTAATCAATATGGAGAGAAAGCATCGGCATCATGGGAGTCTGAATTCCAAAAATACGGATGGAAATCCAATCTTTTGACAGTTGACTTGTTCAATACAGGAATCGGGCATGCTACTCAAATGGCTTGGGCTAAATCAAACTTAGTCGGATGTGGAGTGAAAGACTGTGGAAGAGACGCATCGAATGGCATGAACAAAGTAACTGTTGTGTGTCAGTACAAACCTCAGTGAGTTTAAACATCAGATCTCGAAGTCTTATGTTTTGTCTAGTCTACAGAAGTTATATCATAGAACAGGCTGTTCTATAAAATGCTCTTCTATTAGAGTGAGGAGAACAGTACAGAAAGATAGAGCCGAGATCATAATATCAAAAGATCAAACTTCGATTAATGCAATAATCCTTTTTTCTTTTTGAAGAAAGAAATATCTCAATTAATTTGTTTTCAGAGGGAATTATCTAAACCAATATATCTACGTATCTGGAAATACTTGTTCCGGATGTCCATCTGGAACAAAATGCGAATCAAGCACTGGACTTTGTATTTAAATGTATTATTTCCTCTTTTACCGATTAAATGTATATAAACCTTTGATTATTCTCTCACTCGCTTTCTGTCAATCAGAACACATTCCAAAATGAATATTCCCAAACTTTGATCTTTTTCTAACCAGAAGGATTTCATGTCAAACGAGAAACGGTGTCGATTACGTGTTCAAATGGAAAATTGAACAAATCTAACAGGTCGGACGCAACAACCAGAACATGTTCAGATAATGAGATTACAGTTTCAGTATTTATGGGCAGGTATTACAATTATTACCTCAATGAAACGAAACAAGAACATAGTTTTCCCTGCTCTTTTCTCGGTTTTTTTTTTTGAGAATTCGTCAGAAATTTGTTTTCTTTCTTTTATAATCCACCGTAAAACCCAGAGAATTAGAGCAACCGTTCAAGATAGTGTAGCAGTACGTCTATCTTTACATACCGTAAATTTGCATGATCAGCCATCGTCGTTTATACATCATCTGAAAACGTGATACTTTTGAAGTTTGCAATAATACAGTATCCTTTGAATAACGTGATTGTTTTTCCATAATATGAAAATAATGACATAGGTAACCAAAACATAAATTGAAGGAAACTTTAGTCTTTCACTATGAGATATTGTGTACACAAACTAGATACATCAAGAAGAATCCACGTTTTTCATTTCGTTGGCTTTTAGTTTTCGACTCCCAGTCATTTTAATCAACGACTCTTTCTCCTTTTTTTGTTTTATTTGTCTTTTGTAAACCAATTTCAAATCCCCAAAAAAGCATGAGTATCTCACATGAGCATACTCTAGTCCTACGCTTTTCCCCCATCGGGCACAGTTCACGAAACAGTTGTTCATACAAACAATTCTCATATAAATATCTGTCTGACATCTCGTATTTTCAGATTTCAACAATGCACACTTCTACTCTCCTTCTTCTTTTGGCTTCACTTCAAATTGGTGAGCACTCAAATTTGATAAAACAAAACTTAATTTCAAAAGTAATTTCAGGAGTTTATTCCCAATTCAAAGCCAATACACAACAATTCATTGTTGATCTTCACAACACTCTTCGATCCAAAATTGCCAGAGGAACTTATGTGGCACAGGAGACAACAAAGCCAGCTGGATCCAATATTTTGAAAATTGTAGGAGAATCAAACGTTTGTCAAATGAAGTCAGTGAAATGAGAATTTTCAGAAATGGGATACCACACTAGCTGCATCTGCTCAAGCTTATGCTGAAACATGCCCAACAGGTCACTCGCAAACTGCCGGAGTTGGAGAAAACTTGTACTGGAGATGGTCGAGCCTCCCATTCTCCGGAATGGATGTCTATGGAGGAGCTGCTGCTGTTGCATGGGAACAAGAGTTCCAAACGTTCGGATGGCCATCAAATACATTCACTCAGGCCGTTGCTAATTCTGGAATTGGGCATGCTACTCAAATGGCATGGGCAAATACAGGTTTAATTGGATGTGGAGTCAAGAATTGTGGTGCTGATCCTACAAAGAACAACCTCAATAAAGCGGCTGTTGTATGTCACTACAAAGCTCTGTGAGTTTTGAAAAGTTCTCAAATGACAATTAACTGTCGATGATTTTCAGAGGAAATTACTTGGGACAAGATATCTACAAAAGCGGAACGACGTGTTCAGCATGTCCAACAGGAACAACTTGTGAAACAACATCTGGATTGTGTGTTTAACCTGATCCAGATTGTTTAACCTGTATAATTAGTTCAACCGTAATGCTTCTCACTGCCTCATTTCCTATTTGCTTTCTGATGTTCAAAACTTTGAAAACTAATAAAACTTCGAAATTTAAAAACAAACATTAATAATATTATACTGAGATATGGGTTCAAATTTTAGAAATAGTTCCATGAAACTTTTCAGAATCCTTTTCAACTTTGAAAATAGAAAAATTTCAAATGGATATTCATTCGAAAAAGAGGATTTTCAACTTTTAACACTTCCTCCGGTACGTGCAGTTTGAATGAATCTATTTCCAATTGCTTTGTTTATTTTTTGAAACCCCTTCCTTTGTTTTTATTTCGCTGTGTTTGAGAAGATATCGAAAGCCTAACAATCACATTTTTCAACTTTTGATCTCCCACCTCAGGAAACTCCACAGCATTAAGAAGTAAAAAAGACTCGTGTGCTAAAGAGATAGCCAGAATGGTTTGCGCTGATAATATGGAAACCATTTTCAGACAATATCAATAGAGAGAAGAAAGTTCGCTTTCAAGAATTTCTGCTTTTCAGTTTGCATTCCGTTCAAACTACATACTCTCAAACTACTTTCTGAATTTGAGTTTACATTTCCCAAAAGTTAATATTTCTAGACCAATATTGTGCTTGATGTCTTTCCTTTTACAACCTATACTTCCGGAAAAGTTCGAATTTTGGCAGTGACTTTTTGTGTATAAAAGTAAGTCGGAATGGGTATGATTTTGAACAGAAATGCATTCCCTTTCTATTTTTGTGTGGAGTTTGATACAATTAGGTAAGCCTACTCGTTGTACTAGTTAATAAAAAATAGTCTTGTTTAAGGTGTCTATGCTCAGTTCAGAGCAAACACTCAACAGTTTATCGTTGATATTCATAACACACTTCGATCGAAGATTGCCAAAGGAACTTATGTGGCCAAGGGTACAGCGAAACCTGCAGCTAGCAATATGAGAAAAATCGTCAGTTTGGTTTTTCATTTATTATTTTAATTTGAAATTTCAGAAATGGGATACTACTTTGGCTACTTCTGCACAAACTTACGTCAACACTTGTCCATATACTCATTCGAATACTCCAGGAGTCGGGGAGAATATGTATTGGCGTTACACGACTTTGCCAATCGCTGGTCTTGATGTTTATGGTGGAGCAGCATCTGTAGCTTGGGAGCAAGAGTTTCAAACAGAAGGATGGACATCAAACACTTTGACTCTAGCTAATATCGTAGATCCCGAACACACAATCGGTCATGCAACTCAAATGGCATGGGCAAATACGGGTTCAGTTGGGTGCGGAGTTAAAAACTGTGGTAAATCGCCGATTAATCCGACTTATAATGTTGCAATTGTAGTATGTCATTATAAGGATATGTGAGTTCACTTTTCACAATCAACTCTCTTCTAATTATTTCAGAGGAAATATTATGAATACTCAAATATATAAAAGCGGTACTACATGCTCTGAATGTCAATCTGGAACAACTTGTGAAACATCAACCGGATTATGTACTTAATTACAGTTTTAACTGCTTCTAACTAATATTATCTTTTGAACTAATTACTGAAATTGTTAGTATTCCATGAAATAAACTTTTGGAATAACAAAATCGCTGTTTTCACTAATTCTGTCAACACGAGAAAACGAAAAAACGAAAGAACCTCTATCATTTTTTGAAAGTTCATTTTGGTGTTATTCAACTTCATTCCTAGAGTGATTTTTTCAGAATCGGAATTTTGAAAATTATTCCCAATGAAAGCTATTATACTGGGAAACTGAGAAAAAACAAGAGGAAATGATTCATAAAACAAAAGCACCTAAACCAGTTTCCCTGAATGTTATTCTGTTCGTTTTTCAAACTTTGATACATAATCGTTCGCGGGTTCCAACGGTTTAGTTCAGTAATCTTGTTTTCCAAAAATCAAATAAAAACCAATTCGTGACACATACGGTATCATTTAAATAGTTTTGAAATAACTTTATATAAACTATACCAATAAAACATAATAACTGAATTTCCTTTGTTATTTCCCACATAATCCGTTTATGAGCATCACTTTGGAATGTCGAAACTTCAAGAAAACAGTTCAAATGTTTGCAATTCCCAGACTATTTGACTGAATTCGAATCAAATAAGCACAAGTTTGACACACCTGTTTTGATACCACATGACCAATAGACATGAATATCCTACGCTTTTCTCATATGGTGCATAGTTCAATGACAGTTGAATACACAAACCAGTTTCCGTATAAAAATGACTCGACGGTTTTCATTTTCAGAATTCAACAACAATGAATACTCTTCTTCTTTTGGCTGCACTCTGTGTCGGTTGGTTACTTTGATTTTGTTTGAAATTTCTGGGTTTTTTCAACGTTTTCAGGAGCATATGCTCAATTCACTGCTAACGGACAAGCAGCTATCTTGAATGTTCATAACACTCTTCGATCCAAGATTGCCAAAGGAACATACAATGCAAATGGAACCATCAAAGCTGCTGCTTCTGATATGCTCAAAATGGTATCAATATAAAAGACTTTTCAAAAGAAAAGAAACGATTTCAGAAATGGGACACAGCCACAGCTACATCTGCTCAAACCTATGCAAACGGTTGCCCAACTGGACACTCTGGAGCAAAAGGATTAGGAGAAAACTTGTATTGGTATTGGACTTCTGGAACTATTTCGAATGTTGATCAGTATGGAGCATCTGCATCTGCCGCCTGGGAGTCTGAATTCCAAAAATTCGGATGGAAATCCAATAAACTGACAATGACTTTGTTCAACACTGGAATTGGACACGCTACTCAGATGGCTTGGGCAAAGACAAATTTGATTGGATGCGGTGTTAAGAATTGTGGAAGAGATACCAATGGATACAACAAAGTGACAGTTGTCTGCCAATACAAACCACAGTGAGTTTGAATTCTAAAAGAGAGAAAAAAGAAAATTGAAATTTCAGAGGAAACTATTTGGATCAGAACATTTACACCTCTGGAACTACTTGTTCTGCTTGTCCATCTGGAACGAAATGTGAGACGGCAACTGGATTGTGTGTTTAATTTTCTGTGAATATTGCATTGATGAACTGTAGTCTATTTCATGATTTTTGTATGTGAATAAATTGTAGAAGAGAATCAGAGAAAGTTGTTGTTTATCAGAGAAGAATAGGAATCAGGAACCATCAATGAGCACGTGTAAATTGCTTTGTTCGAAATTCATAACAACCTTCAATAAGACATCCAGCTGTACAACGAGGCTTCTAGACAATAGTTGTGTTTTTCGACTAACTTGAGGATACAATCAATTACTTGAAAACCTTAAAGTAAATGTTGATGCTGGTAAAAATACATTCTTTTTCTTTTTCGTTTTTTCAGAATTTTCACTTTTTCTTCGTCACGAAGATTTGGATTCAATATACTGAAGTGGTTTATCATTTACTCTTGTTCAAGTCTTCAAAAATGTGAATTTTAAAATAACCTAAATGAGTTAGACACTTTTTTTTCATTTTCAAAAATCAAAAGAGGAAGTGTTGAATCTCAAAAGATCGACGACCACATAAGTAATATAACATGAGAACTCAAGTATAAAACCTTTGAAGATCTTCATTTCCTTTCGTATAAAAAGTCTCTTCGAAAACTGAAATCAGCAAGTTTTCTACTTTCAAACTAAAATGAAAACCCTCTATATTCTGGCATTCCTGTGTATTGGAACCTTTGCCCAATTCTCGAAATCCGGGCAAAAGGAAATCGTTGACTTCCATAACACCTTGAGATCCTCAATTGCAAAAGGAAAGTACGTGGCAAAAGGAACTAAGAAGCAGGCTGCAAGCAATATGTTGAAGATCGTAAGAACACTTTGAACAATTGAAGAAAACCATTTATTTTTTAGAAATGGGATGCAAACGTGGCTAAATCAGCTCAAGCATTTGCCAACAAATGCCCAACAGGACATTCTGGAGCCAAAGGACTCGGAGAAAATATGTATTGGCGTTGGTCTAGTAACGCCCCTAAAGACTTGAATGAATTCGGACTGAGAGCTTCTAAAGCATGGGCAAGTGAATTCGAGAAGTACGGATGGAAGACAAATAAACTGGATGGTGCACTTTTCGATTCTGGAGTTGGACACGCTACACAAATGGCATGGGCAGATACTGGATCCATTGGATGTGGAGTTAAGAATTGTGGAAAAGATAAGAACAAAATGTATAAGGTAGCAGTGGTCTGTCAATACAAAGTGCCGTAAGTTTATCTTTCAGTAAAAAGGGAAAATATTGAATGTTCTTTCAGAGGAAACTTCATGGGTCAGGACATCTACAAGAGCGGAACGACTTGTTCATCATGTCCATCCAAAACCAAATGCGAGAAATCAACTGGACTTTGTGTCTAATTTTTGACGATTGCTTGAATAAAACGTTATTTAATTATGATAGCTTTGAATCGTCTACGATAGAGTCCGCTCACAGGTAATGACATCACGTGACAAAAGGAGACCACGTTAGGGACATCGTCGTCTTTAAAGGCTCATAACTCAAAAGTAGAAAAGCTAGAAAAAACTGTCAACTGGAACTTGTTCCAACTATTGTGTGCTTCTACTTTTTAGTGGACTACTTGCAAAGGTACCTGATCGTTAGACAGTCTTAATTAGGCCAAGCTCCTTAAGGCTTCGGGTCCTTAGGCTTAGGGTTGGATAACCTTAACCCTGGTTTTCTCTATTTTCAAGCTTCCGCTCAATTGCCATCAATGTCGCTTCAATGCACCTTTCCGCCCTCCAGAAAACTACCGCCGCTTGCCCCACGACCCAGATGATTTTCCACATCTACGAGATATGCATTTCCGGACTGGTCACAAAGGAATTGGACACTGCTTGATCAACTCGTTCGTGAGGAATCAGTGTTCTGGGATGAGTATGTGGTGTTGAAATACTTTGAAAACGGATGCAGTGGGGCTTTGGTGAATTTTTTAGGATTTCTTCTGGATTTCGAGTGACATTTATAAGTTTCGGTGGATTTAAAACAGTGTTTTGCCATTCGATGTGATTATTGTGTCATATGTGTCACTTTTTTGTTATCTTTCTCTCAGTTTTGCGGGTTTTAAAATTTATTTCTTCCATCTTTATATCACCTTTTGCCTATTTTTCTTGTAATCTCCCTAACATTGGTTTGTAATCTAAACTGCCCTTTTTATTGTTTTAATAATGATCTTCACAATAAATCACATCTCTAAGAAGATTCAGAAATGGAAAGAAGTCTGACGAAAGAAACTCACATGTGAAAAACAGAAGTCAGGACTCACTTCTTCAGTTTTCCAATGATTAATTAATAGTTTGGAGTTTTCAAGTTACTTTGTGTATTGACCGTGTACCTGATCAAATTAATGTGAAGTCAGACATTTGTGACTATTGTATCCCAGAATGTATGATCTGATGCATGTGTACAACACACAGATCCCCCCATTCGTGTTTCTTTAAACCAATAGAGTAGTCTATCGTGAAAAAATTGAAGTTTAGTCTCCATGTCTCACTCTCTCGATATAGACCTATACGTGCCGTTATTTGGTTTTTTCAGTGTCGAAATTTAATCGAACAGAGCTCAATCAAAGTTTGACACACCTGTTGTTCCGGCAGTTTGACTATGCTCTCGTTCTACGAATTAGCTGGTCGTAGTTCAAAATGCAGTTGTTTATACAAACTAGTACTCTGTATATATACCATTGAACTGAAATGAATTTTCAACACACTCAAAATGCATTCCTTCTTCTTTTTCGCTTCTTTCATCCTTGGTGAGCTCGAAATACAGTTCCTTTTGAAACTCAAATGTTCTTTTATAGGTGTTGACTGTCAATTCAGCAGTAACACTCAACAATTCATTGTCGATCTTCATAATTCTCTTCGATCCAAAATTGCAACTGGAACATATTCCGTTAATGAGACTGTCAAACCAACATCTAGCAATATGAGAAAAATGGTAAGTCAAAACGATTAATTACTTATTTTTAATTCAATTATTCTAAGTCATGGGATTCAACTCTTGCCACATCTGCTCAAAACTATGCGAACACTTGTCCAACAACTCATTCAAATTTGGCGGGAACTGGAGAAAATCTTTACATGCGTTATACTTCAGCTAACATTGGAGGTCTTGATGTTTATGGAGGAGCTGCTGCTGTTGCTTGGGAACAGGAATTCCAGAAATTCGGATGGGCATCTAACTATTTCGATATGCCTCTTTTCAATACAGGAATTGGAAATGCTACCCAAATGGCTTGGGCTAAAACGAATCTTGTTGGATGTGGAGTCAAGAACTGTGGAAAAGATGCCAGTGGAATGAATAGAGTTTCAGTTGTATGTCATTATAAACCATTGTGAGTTTAGAATACACAGATAACTCTTTCATTTTGTTTTCAATTTCAGAGGAAACTATTTGGATCAAATTATCTATGTGAGTGGATTCACATGCTCTCAATGTCCCACTGGAACTGCTTGTGATCAAACAACTGGATTGTGTGCATAACTCCAAAGATAATATAATTTGAATAGGCCTAGCCATATAATGTATTTTCAGAAACTGAAAAAGAAAATAAAGATTTTATCTATAAAAACTGTATTTCTGGAATACATAAATCTGGAAGAAGACTAAAAATAACTGGCATTGATAGACAACTACCTGATAACAACAAAAAGACAAGGATTTTCAAAAATAATATAATCCGAAAAAATTTTAAGGGTATTGAACATTTATATTTTTAGTTAACTCATTTCATATCGTCTTTGGGAATCTTCTACAAAGTTGGGTACTGGTACTTTCGAGGGTCCTGAAAACGAATATGAAATGAATTCCCTTGTAAGTACTCACAGCATCTCTATGTTTATCTGAACTTTCTTATATTGAGGGTTTTGGATCCCTCGACTACAAGGGTTCCATTTGGATTTGAATCTATTTTGCTTTTTCTAATTCTTCTTATTGAATAGTATTCTTCTTGGATAATCATTTTAATTAAAATTGTTGTGAATCATATTTATATTTTCTTCTCTAGAAACTTTCCTTTTGATCTTTCGATTGTACAGGAAAGTTTTTCTGCAAAACTCGAACAAAGAGGAAGTGTATTCTAGAACTAAAACCATAAAACACACATAAAGCAAGTGAGTTTTGAGGATCATTTCGAATGAGAAAATCTCAGAATTTATAGTTTCAGCCAGTTTAAAAGGCCTCCTAGAGCTCTAGAAGCATCATTCAGTTTTCAGTCTTTCTTCCTTCTCAAACATTCAGATTTCAGACTTGAACAACCATGCAAACTCTCTTCATTCTGGCTCTTGTCTGTGTTGGTGCATACGCCAACTTTGGTGAAGGAGGAAAGCAAGGACTTCTCAATGGACACAACAACATGAGATCCAAGATTGCCAAGGGACAATACGTGGCAAGAGGAACCAAGAAGGAGAGTGGAACCAATATGCTCAAGATGGTAAGACTCTTCATTCAATATCTGAAAACTGAAATATCTAATTCAGAAATGGGATAGCTCTCTTGAATCTTCTGCCCAAGGATATGCTAACACCTGCCCAACTGGTCACTCGACCATTCCATCCATTGGAGAAAACCTCTACTACTACTGGTCTGGAGCAGGAATCTCTAACCTCGACCAATTCGGATCAATGGCTGCTGCTGCTTGGGAATCCGAGTTCCAAGATTACGGATGGGGATCCAACAAATTCACCATGTCTCTTGCTAACACTGGAGTTGGACATGCTACTCAAATGGCTTGGGCTTTGACTGACAAGATTGGATGTGGAATCAAGATGTGTGGACCAGATGCCTCAAAGGGAGGAATGAACAGAGTCGCCGTTGTCTGCCACTACAAGATTCAGTTAGTTTTCTTTATATCTATTTCATCTACTCATTCAATTTTACAGAGGAAACTACTTGTTCAAGAGTATCTACAACACTGGAGCCACTTGCTCTGCCTGTCCAAATGGAACCAAATGCGAGCAATCTACAGGACTTTGCGCCTAATTTTCTCTAATTTAAATGTTCTTTGGGTTTAGTAAATGATTTTCATCGCATCTCTATGTTCAATGTTAGAAACAAACAGACAAAAGAGAGCAAACAAATTCATTTATACAACTACAATGGGAACTGAGGAAGTGGCTCATCGCGATATGGCTGAATCGAAGAGTCTTCATACCCTTCTTTGGCCCAATTTGCTCTTTCTGAGGAGCAGAAAAAGAAGAAAATGATATTGGCAATGATAAGAAAAATGGCATGAACGATGAACAAAGTTGACCAAGACGCTGAAAAAAGATGATAAGTCTTCTGAATATGGTGATTACTTATGAAGTCTCACTAGGCGAAAGAAATCAATACCCGAATGAATTAAAACCGAACGTTTTGCTTGCTTATTCTGTATTTCAGCTTTTGTTCTTAGTTCAAATTGTAACCAACTATGTGTCTAAATGTGTTTGTGCAAACAAAGCTGACACTCGAGCTATTTACGATCGTTATTTTGAATTCAAGTAAAATGATTAATTAACGATCCAATCGAGAATCATTTGACTTCTGAATATGGATAATTGATAACATTTTAACTTACAGTAATCAGTGTTCTTTGCAATAAGAACATTCAAAAGTGAAGAGAAGAACATGGCAGCTGAGTTAACAATGAAAATATTGACAAGAAGGAAGAGGTGAAGATGTCCGGATCGAAGTTGATTCATTCTCAAATGACCAGCATATGAGCATCCGAGAAGAGAAGAAGCCAGTATGTACATCACCTGAACAACAATTTCATCCATAGTTTCTACCGATTTGACGACTACCGTTACAATATACTTGTGGTGTTCTGGATCAAAAAATCCAAGAGCAAACAAGAATATTCCACAAGTTCCGAAGGCAACTGTATTAAAGAAACGCATTTTGTTCTGCTCACTATTTCTGAAATCAAATTGAAATGAGGAAAATGACTTCTTAATATCCTTGACATACGCAAGTTTTTCGTAAAGATAAACAGATGAACATGATGTTATCAAATTGAAAATAGGTGCAATAATAGTGAAATAAGCTGAAGAAATTTCTGAGTGTCCGACAACTTTATGGAAGAAAGTTGGTCCAAATTGATAGAACAGCTGCAGAGCACATCCATAAGCAAACGAAGTGAAAAATATCACCCAAATACGAAAGTCTTGATAAATCGATAGATAAGGAATTCGTAGATCAAAAGTACGAGAACGTGTGCGCTCATATTCGAACATAGCCTGACAGAATAGATAATTTTAGAAGGTTTGGAGAGTATCAAGAACTTACATTGCAAAATCCGATTGTACTGGCTCGTTCTTTGAAATCTTCATCAAAATGAATCAAAACAAATATGAAGAATATGATTAGAATGGTGATAACAGCTCCGTAATGAGCAGAGTGCCAACCAAGAGAAGAAGAAGCCATATGAGAAACAATTGGATGAACAAATACTTCCGAAATATGTGAATATGCAAAAACGATAATAGGAACAGAAATGTGATCGAATGGAATGAACACCGATAATTTACAAACGTAAGGAATGAAAGCTGCCAGTGAGCATCCTGAAATCAAATCCGCTTATGCTGTTCGATTTGGGAACACACACCTTGAAAAATTCGAAGAATAATGGCCAAAAGGTAAGTTTTTGCATTAACACAAATTGGGAAGAATAATGCAGGAATTATGCTGATGAATGCACACATTACAAAGCTTCTTCTGAAATAACGAAACAGTTTGAAGTCATAGGAGTCAACAAGAAAAAAAACCTGAATCCCATATTATTGTAAGCATAAGTAATTGGAGTTGCAGCAAGAACAGTTCCCACAGAAGTGACAGTGATGAGTGATTCTTTTTGGGGATTCGAAAGGTAGTAGACATATTTGACGATCACATCTCGGGATGTTTGTTTTTCGGGGTCGTATTGGTTATCAACTTCTTCATAAACTGAATATGAAAAGTTAAAAATTGTAATATGTAGTTTTTCCTAAAATTTCTGGTTTCTGAGTTTCTGTCCAAGAAAAAATAGTATTTAGCATTCAAGTTATTAAATCATTAAACCTCACAAAAATGTTATCAATATTCCCTACCCATCGATGCTTTTTAAGAATGAAGCTTTTTCCACACTCTAAGTGGATGAACTTAATCAACTTTTGCATCATTCTATTTATTGGAAAGATCGAGATGTTTTCCTATCATTTGACCAGATGATCGAGAAAATGTACAGTAGAGAAGAAGTGAATGACTTTTCTTAACTGTTTTCTTTGAGTAGTTTATGTGATCTTGCAAATATGTCTAGCCAATGTAGTCTTCCCTACAAACAATACGGAAACGAACACAATCATTTTCTTCCTCTTCTCCTTTCATCCATTTATCTTTCTGTCGCAACCCTTTTCTAACGTTATCCTTTTTCTAAATGATCGGATCAGAAACCACGTCGAACAAGATTGATTTCGTAACAGACAAACATTCTGATTATAAAAGAACAGAAGGAAAAGAAACCTACAATCGGATTCTGAAGAATTTCGAAACTCATGAAGAAAGTTGATTGTTGATTGATAAACTGTTGGATTTGCATATATTGAAGACATGCAAAGAGTGCACAGAAATATGAAAAAGAATGGAATGTGCTGAAACGAGATTCCCAATTAAATTAATCAAAGAAATCGAATAAATTACCTTTATATTCTCCATTGTTGTCGTCTTTTTCTCTTCATCGCCTTCTGATGGTTTGGGAGAAACTGTGCTCATTTTGGAAGAATCTGTCACAGAAAAAAAACTATTTTGGGGGTTATATTTAAAATTAAAACTCACGATTCGTCTGTTTTCAAATAGAAACTGAAGGGTTTAAAATCAAAAAACCGTGCGACGGAGTTTGCATAATCTGCTCATGACGGGTTTTTTCGATAGCACGCGCATCTTTTTCAAAGATCTGGAAAAACAGAAAAATAGAAGAATGAAATCTGAACACGGGGTTTTCTATTTACAGAATTCATTCGGAAACTCACGAATCTAAACTCAACTCAGGTTGAATTTTCGAATTCTGGATATATTGAAAGTTACCGTTTTGTTCAATGATCCAGTTTTTTGAGGTCCAATGAAGAAAATGTGAAAGTTTTCCTTTTTTCTGTGGTACTTTCATTTTTTTTCCAGTTTTTCAACAAAGTTTGAACCTATTTCAATACATCTGAATCATCATTTCCTCAGTCAGTCCCCATCAGTATCATTCCAAAATACTTCTAAATACATTTTTTGTGTTCTACGCCACAAAAACCATGACTTGGTCTGAGAAGAAAAAGTCACACACGTGTTCCTCAAAGTGTCATTTTCATGCTAATCGGTCACCGATCAAGTTTATTCATTTTCTTCCGGTCATCCCACGTATCTCTTTCACTACAACACAATAAACGTCACTTTATCACTTTATCTTCATGGTCACCGCCGAAAAAAATCAGTTTGTAATACCAACATCACTTAACTTTCTTTGTCTTTTTTGTCTGAACTGACCAACGGCCCTCCGGCGGCCAAAGTCATTTCGATACAGATTATTACAGCCCTTTGTGTGTGTCCCACAAACTGTCCGAGTTTTAGATCGCCATTTTGAGAATTCCTTCTCGAGGTCGTACCGGACGACGTCATGTATCAGACGAAACGAATTCTGAAGAGAGAAGAGGAAAACGATGACGAAAAGTACTTGAAAATAGGTTTAGATTCAACTTGAATGGCTACTGGTTTTGTGGAAGTATGTTCAACAAAAATCGAAGAACAGAACACCGAAAAAGATTGTTTCGATGAAAAAGGAAGAAACACAAAAATGAGTGTTTTTGAATAGAATGAAGACACAAGACACCCAGAATTATATTAGGTTGTTCCATAAGTCTTTGACACTTTTTTCTTTTTTTCATTGCTCATCCTAAAATTGATTTTTTTTTCAATTTCTTTTTTTTATTTTTGTATGGTATACTCAGTATGTTCTCCACATTAAATTAGATTATAGGTAGTTCAATAATGGCCGAGCAATTGCTCCAAGATCACCATGCACTTCGAGCAGTCTTTTTGTATGAATATCTGCAGGGCCATACAAGTAGCCAAGCTTGACGAAATTTATGCACAGTATTAGGCGAAGACATCATCAGTATTAACACCATCAAGAACTGGTTCAAAAAGTTTCAAGAAGGGAGTTTTGATTTGAATGATAAACCTCGCTCCGGGAGCCCTCGTTCAGATATTGATGGTGATATCTCGGACGAGATGAAGAGAGAGCCGAGAGCAAGTGTCCGTGACATTTCTTCGAGTATAGGTCTAAGTAGTACCACAACCTTCCGTCACCTCCACAGCCTGGGAATGGCTCCAAAATTTGGACAAGTTGTTCCACACGAATTGACCGACGACCAGAAAAGTGTTCGATGTGACCTTGCACTTTCTCTCCTCACTAGAAAAAGAAGGACCGATTGGATCAAGGATATTACCACTGGAGATGAGAAGTGGGTACTCTATGTCAATCATACAAGAAAGCGCCAGTGGGTCCCAGAAGGAGAAGCGGCACAACCGGATCCCAAAGGAGAACTTCACGAGAAGAAGGTGATGTTGTCTATTTGGTGGGACAGCAAGGGCGTCATTTTCCGTGAACTGCTTCCAGATCATGCCACCATCAACTCGAGTCTCTACTGCACCCAACTGGAAAAGATGGTCATTGCTCATCAATCTCTTCGTCCGAAAGGGTCGAAATTGCTGCTCCTACATGACAACGCGAGACTCCATACATCGTTGATGACCCGCCAGAAGCTCCAGGCTCTCGGAGTCGAAGTTCTTCCACACCCGCCGTATTCCCCCGACTTGGCACCTACCGACTATCATCTTTTCCGTTCTCTTCAAAACCACCTGGCTGGACAGAGATTCCATGACCGAGAAGCCGTTGAAAAGGGAATAGATGAATTTTTTGCCTCGAAATCACCGGAGTTCTACGAAAGCGGAATCTCTCAACTTCCAATGCGCTGGCAAGAGGTCATCGACTCTGATGGTCAATACATTAATTATTGAAATTTGTTTCCTTTGAATAAAAATAGTTTTTTCAAAAAAGTTGAAAAGTGTCAAAGACTTATGGAACAACCTAATAGACTATTTCTCATTTAATCCTTCTGTTCGTATTGAATAAAGACGTTGAAG
Source organism: Caenorhabditis brenneri (assembly GCA_000143925.2). Classification (NCBI taxonomy): domain Eukaryota; kingdom Metazoa; phylum Nematoda; class Chromadorea; order Rhabditida; family Rhabditidae; genus Caenorhabditis; species Caenorhabditis brenneri. The sequence goes on from GL379943.1 coordinate 153,230, forward strand.
AACTCTTGAAAAGAATTGAAAGAACAACTTCTGCAAATGGTTTTGTAGTGAGAGACGTTTCAAACTTTCATATGTATGTTATTCCAAAACATGTCACTATCGGGGTAATCAATTTCCATAATAAAACTGAAACTAATTATAGAATTCTTATTCAATTGGGCTGATTTCTTTAATCAATATCATATTCAGGATGAGACTTCAGAACATGAAGGCTTATGAAATAATGCATGCCTCGCCGAAATATTTTGATTATATTGTAATACAGAGATCAAATAGGAGTTCCAAAAAATGAGAATTCCAGGAGTACCAAAACTTGCAAAAATCTCTCGGGTCTCGGAAAAAGAGAAGTATCATCATCTGAGATTACATGGATTATTCCAGTTGTTTGTGGAATCGAACACAATCACTACTGGAATCGGAAGTAGGGTAGTCAATTGGACCATTTGGAATTATTTGGCTTGCTTTTCGAGCTCCTCGTCGGACACCTGTTCTACAGTAGACCATAATGGAACAGATAAAGCAAGATAGGAGAACATCGATTCAGAAGTAAATTCATTCTCTTCCCTCTTTTATTTTCCCGATTTTAGAACATTCTTTTCAGTTTTAACATATAAGCCTTCTTTGGTAAAACTCAGTGAAATGTGTTTAGTTCATCGTAACTTCTGAACTTTGGGATTTTTCGATTTCTCAAACTTTTCTCTGAAACTTTATCAATCGTAGGCTACAAAAATTCTTGAAACTGAAACATTATTCTTTACAACGTGAAGGTCAGAAATGACTCATTTCTTTGACCCATTGGCTATCTTCTGAATAAGTTTACTACCATTTCTTACAGCTACCCATTACCATAAAAACTAATGTTCTGTTACAACGGCATTTTCTATGCCCAAGATGCCGAACCAACTGTTTTTTTTCTATGAGAATCACTTCAGGGTTATTGTAGGGTACAAAACTCTTCTAATCATTATTTGTCATCACTTTGCAGTTGAGCTTATTAGCATTCAAAAACTGACCAGGGTTTCCGAATGCACTTGTCATAGCCTAATCACGTGTAAACCACTGTTTTCGTGACATTCGGGCCAATCCGTTTCGCAAACTCTTTTGTTTTTTTTTAGAAACAGTCTTCGAGAAGACCGTAGACGCAGACAAGGAATACAGCTGAACCATTGAAAGGGGCGGAGCTTGGACGGCGGGCAACGAGAAGAAAAACGAAGCCTTTGCGAGAAGTTGGTAGACGATTCAGAAGACGATCAACTATTGAGTCGAACATGTTCCACACTAAAACTTTTTTATTTTTGACTTTATTCGCAGGAGTCACCACTGCTTCTACTGCTTCAGATCCTATCGACTCTGTAAGTTTTTTTCTTACTTTTATAATTTTATTTCGTAAAGGACTTTTGGGGAATTCATTATTTCCAAAGTCTGTTGTTTTTTTGAGTTACGGATTACAATAACATTCTAGATATCCAGTATTTGGCCGTGATCATTTGTTTCATTGAAACCAGTATCATACGATCATTCAGCTGATCTTTAGTGATACATGTTTTTATCACCTCCAAAATGGATATGTAGTCTGTGACTGATTGTGACCGACATATTTGTGGTCAGTTTTGTGATTGTAGACTACAAAACTTTCTAAATAAAGAATTCATAAAAGGATTAACAACTGTATTTAGATCTCGAGCCAAGGGGCGGACATCCTGAACAGAGCAAAACTGACAGGTCAAACTATCCGACAATGTTCATGTACCGAACAAAGAGTCTGTGTGGAAGAGATGAAGATTCAAGCAAAGGATTGTACAGTCCCGTGCTTCCAAAAGTTCTCATCAGTGAGTTATAATTTGATATTTGTGATCTCTGTTTTCATGAAAATGAAATGTTTAAGATCACATCGCGTCCAAATGATTTGAAGAAATGTTTCGATGAGAAAGACAATATCCTTGAGGACTTCCTGACCTGCTTTGAGAATCGTGTTGAAGCGTAAGTGACTCTTTCATCTCTGATGCAACTGTCTGTTTCTTTTTAGATGTGTTAGTGATCAACATGGACCTCAGATTCAGAAGACTGATATCCGTGGAATCTTCACTGTAACTCAAAAGAGTATTGCCACTCAAACGAATACTTTCCAAACAATGATTAAACCAATCAAACACATTCTCGATGCAACTGGAGATTTTGCCCTTTGTGTCAAAGATTGTTTCTTGGAAAAGAACAAGAGTGGATTCTGTTTTGATAGAAAAGGGTAAGTGGAATAGACGTCACAGGACATAATGAGACGAACCACTTGACATTCTGAAAACCGTTTCGTATTCCCGAGAAATGAAAAGTGACCAATAAACAAATCGGTTTTTTCGAGGCCACAGCCGGCCGCCAATCACAAATCACCGATTTCGGCATTCGAACCGGTTTTCGAATCAGTTTTCCCCTTTTATATCTTATGTCTATTATCAACAAGTTCAGATGTCAACCTTTGGTTGCTGAGACAAAAGCAAGACAATCATTCCGTGCTTGTACCAAAGCAATGCATTGGAAGAGAGAAGCCGGAGAGCTTTGTGAATGTTCAGTGAATGCTGGAGTAGAGTGAGTTTTCCGCTTGAATATTTGATCTGCATTGTTGTCTGTTAGTTCCAGAGAGCTTCGTCAATACTGTGCGATGTTTAAACTAATGGGAAGACGTGCTCCAATGAGAAAGTCTCGTGGATAAATTTGAAGAAGACACATCCAATTAACCTTCTCTTCTACCGGTGTATATAGAAACCTGAACCTAGGAACCGATGGTCTCAATTCTGCATTCAAAAGCCTTAGTATCGAGTAATTCTTCTTTTTTTTTTTATTGATAAATCAAATGTCCAATTCACAAACTCTCTATAAAGATTTCTGCCTCTTCTCTGATTTTTTATTTTTGCAAACTGTTTGGATAACTATCCTATCTCTCTTATCTTTTTTTCAATGGTTGTTTGTCGATAATAAAAAGCAAACAATCATCAAAAAGGTGTGAAAACTTCCGAGTCGGCCATAGATTGTTTGAGGAATGACTCGGGCGGTTCAAAGGGCAGCTTCTCATTTCGTATTCAGATTCCAATTTCAGGCTGAATAAACAGAAAACAGAAATGAATTGAAAATTAACGAAACATGATCGGATGAAACCCTAATTCCATTGATAAACATACATTTCGTTCGCTCTTTGATTTGGACAAACTGTGTTCGGAAAGTTAAATGGAGTATTTGATCAATAGAGTTTGTTTTCAAGAAATGGAAATCTTTTGTTTTAATAATATATGATCGATGTGGGAGAAATGAAGATTCTATCAAAGAAAATAAATTATAAACAAGAATCGAAGAATAGATCGTACACTGAACAAATTGGTTACGCTTTTTTTTTTCAAATGAATTCAATCACGTTCATTATGGTACTCCTGAAATAAAATACGCTTTCAATAGTATGATTAAAATATCTGGGTTTCCTGCATTGTATGGATCGAACAGTTTGATCAGTTAGAAGCAGGTCCACAGAACATCAACTCAATTCTCAGCAAGTTGTTTACAAATATTTTTGACTATTTTCGAACTGTTTTCCCTGCAACTCTTGATCTCCTTCATGATCTTACGTTATTGTCTAAAAGCGTTCTGTACTTTGCTCTGAGTTCTCTATTTTCCTGGATATTTCTTGCGTTTCTTTGAAAATTTTAATGCATTATGTGCTTTATTTGACCGGGAATTCCCATCTCACACGTCATCATCTGAATCGAGCACCGTCCGACCGTTTGGTATGCCAATTCAACCGTTTTCAGCACACGTGCGACTAGCATCAAAGGAACCGAATAGCTCGTAAAAAGGAAGTAAATTGATGTCTACATCTTCCTCGTTCAGATGTTGAAGTGAGGAAATAACAGAAATAGATCGTTTTGACTTGTGCTCAAAACTGTGATCGGTCTGTCTGTTTTTTGGGATGGGTTTAATCCAATGGGATGCAGTCATGAATATCATTGAATGATGGAAACTTTTATATTTAGGCAGCTGTTCGGACAAATAAAGGTGTGCACGCGGAGGAGGAAAGCGAATGAACGATCCAACTTTTCGGATGATCCAGTCCGTTCTTTTTAGATTGGATAGCGAACCAATAAGCCTTCAAAAAGTACATAACTCTGTTTCCCGTGAAATGTAATCAGTCCTATCACTTTCTTCGAAATGTTTACCGACTTCTTCTTTTTCCTTCTTTTTTCCCTCTGCTAGCCTTTACTTTTAGCCTCTGCCGTTTCGTAACCTTCTCTCAAGAATAGTTTTTCTTTAAGCACATTGTTTCCTTATTTCGATTTTATGATCTTCTCTAAACGATAACGCCCTTTTGACACTAGAGTGTGTTAGGGTCATTTCAGAATGAAATAGTTAATGGATTCACTTCTTCGTTTCTAGTTAGGTCTCAAGTGTTTTTTTCTTTTCAAGAGTAAGATAACTTTCATCTTCTGATTGACTGTATTCAGTCGACCTTCAATCTTTTTGTACCCAAATCAATCATTTCTCAAATACCTATCCGTTTTTCATTTCTGAGGTTAGATTTGATATGACACTTTTTTCATTAGTAAAGACTCATCAAAATCAGTTTTCACTGATGAGAAGAGCCACATTTCATTTGGATTCAGGGGCTCTCAAGATTCTTTGTTGTTAGAGAAGTATCCAAAACTTGTGTTTTTTGAAACCTCTTCATCCCTCAAATATTGGTATTCAATTGAACTGTATTCTGAGCCCTATCAACACAGAACGTAGACTAAATGAACCGAAACTAAACGGGTTAATAAAACCATCTTAAGTACATTCCTTCGAACGAGAACATTACTGTTTGAGTATCAATTACAAAACGTTCAAAAGAACGTTATTCTTTGACTTATCAATGTTTATTCTGTCTGACTAGGAGGCCGTTTAGTTTTTTCAAAAAAAAAACATGAGTATAAAAGATAACGGAACACTCAAAAGTAACAGATAGGCCTCCACAGCCACTGGTGGAAGCTGCTTGACATTTGACAGAAGAACATCCTACAGTACCATCGTTCTATTCAGTACTTGTACTTCAGTTAGGAAACCATTTTATTTCCTTATTCTTTTCTAATTCTTTGGTATTATTGTATTTTAGAGTCACGAATCAGTAAGTGATTTATAAGCTAACTGTGAGGAGTCAACTCTCTTTCTCAATGTGAGTAATACTTTGTTTACCTGTCTCAGTTCAATTCGGCCCCGGGGCCCTCCTTTATTTCTCCGATAGGTGAACAAATACTGTTCCCTTCTCTCAACTCCTCACTATCACTTCCTCACTATTACCAAAATCCGTCGTCACGCATGACGTGATATGTTGCTTGATCATGAGCCTCGCCCACCTCCACCTCGGGAAGTATCCGATCAGTCATTTCAAATAAATGTTTATGAAATTTTGAACTTATACTCCCCCTTTTCTTTGTATATCCCCTTATTTTCAGTTTCAAGTTCTTCAACTTTTTCATTTCAGAATGGTAAACTCTCAAAAAGACTACATCAGTGTAACCGTCCTATTCATTGTTAATCTTCTAAATTATGTCGACAGATACACCGTAGCTGGTGTTCTTACTCAAGTCCAAACGTATTATAATATATCTGACAGTTTGGGTGGATTAATTCAAACTGTTTTCCTTATCTCTTTCATGGTTTTTTCTCCCGTTTGTGGATATCTTGGAGATCGTTTTAATCGAAAATGGATCATGATTATTGGTGTTGGAATTTGGTTAGGAGCAGTTCTAGGATCTAGTTTTGTACCCGCCAACGTGAGTTCAATCAAATCTATTACAGTGACTCATTTGTTTATTTGTAGCATTTTTGGCTGTTCTTGGTTCTCAGAAGCTTTGTTGGAATTGGAGAAGCATCGTATTCAAACGTGGCACCTTCCCTGATCTCTGATATGTTTAATGGACAAAAAAGGAGTACTGTATTCATGATCTTCTATTTTGCTATTCCTGTTGGAAGTGGTCTTGGATTCATTGTTGGATCAAACGTTGCCACATTAACCGGACACTGGCAATGGGGAATACGTGTGTCTGCAATTGCTGGATTCATTGTTACCATCGCTTTGGTCTTGTTCACTTATGAACCCGAACGAGGAGCTGCTGACCGGGCTAATGGAGATTCAAAGGATACTGTAATTACAACAAATACAACATATCTTGAAGATCTTGTTATTCTACTCAAAACTCCAACTCTTATTGCCTGTACATGGGGTTACACTGCTCTTGTGTTTGTATCTGGAACTCTTTCGTGGTGGGAACCTACAGTAATCCAACATTTGACTGCATGGCATCAAGGATTGAATGATACTAAAGAACTTGCACCTACCGACAAAGATCGAGTTGCTCTTTATTTTGGAGCTCTTACAACTGCTGGAGGACTTATTGGTGTAATTTTCGGTTCAATGCTTTCGAAATGGATTGTAACTGGATGGGGACCATTCAAAAGAATTCAAACTGAGAGAGCACCTCCATTGGTATCTGGAGGAGGAGCTCTTATTGCAGCACCACTTCTACTCATTGGAATGATTTTTGGCGAGAAGAGTTTGGTTTTATTATACATCATGATTTTCTTCGGGCTCACATTCCTTTGTTTCAATTGGGGGCTCAATATCGATATGCTTACTGTGAGTTCAAAAAATCAGAGAATTTCAATAAGTTGGTTGCTCAGAATTGAGAATACAACTGTATTGAAAACCTTATGAAGTAATGTTTAGTGACATTCTTTCAAAAATTTTTGAAACTAATTCTTAAGTTTTTTTTTAAATTTATGTTAAAAATTTGTATCTTTACTAAATGTTACGGATCACACAACCTGTTGAGTTCAAACCTATAAAAACTATTTTTATTTTCAGACTGTCATTCATCCTAATCGCAGAAGTACCGCATTTTCCTACTTTGTTCTTGTTTCTCACTTGTTCGGTGATGCTTCAGGACCATATTTAATCGGTTTGATATCTGATTTGATTCGTCATGGATCCACACTTCCAAAAGATCAATATCATTCTTTGGTTACTGCTACTTATTGTTGTGTTGTACTTCTTCTTATTTCTGCTGGTCTCTATTTCGTTTCATCACTCACATTACTCAATGATCGAAGGAAGTTCCGAATGGAAATGGGTAAGTTCAAATGCCTAGATTCGAAGAAATCATATTTTTGAATTCAGGACTTGATGATATACAGTCCAAACCGATTCGTACATCAACAGATAGTTTGGAAAGAATCGGTTCAAACGAGGATGTTGCTTCTTCCAGATTATAATTCCTTGTTTTCTTTTTGCTTTAATTTTCATAACTTGGGTTCATTTTTGATTTAATTTACGGGTTTCATTGTGATATTTGGATGAAAATATTGTTCATTTTTAAACGTCTACTTACTGTGTTTTATAAATACAAACGGAAATATAATTTAGAAAAGAAGACGAGCTGAACGGAGAGGACAACTACAGTATGCAGCATCGGGTCCTGGTGATCCTGGTGGTCCTTCTGGCCCTGAAATCAAAAGTCATTTAAGATTTTCATGGGAATATTTGAGAAGAAAAAGTCCAAACTAAATTACCTGGTTCTCCTTCAGTTCCTCGTTCTCCGTCCATTCCTGGTGCTCCAGATGGTCCTTCTTCTCCCTCTGGTCCTGGGATTCCAGGTTCCCCATCTTTTCCAGGTAGTCCTTCGGTACCAGCCAATCCAGGTGCTCCTGGTGGTCCCGGCATTCCAATTCCACGATTTCCGGGAGCTCCTGGAGTTCCTTCCATTCCTGGTTCTCCGTCAGCACCTGGTTCTCCAACATCTCCTGGTTCTCCTTCAACTCCTGGTAATCCATCTTTTCCAATTTCATAATTATCCTCTCCTGGTGGTCCTGGTGGCCCTTGCTCTCCTGGTTCTCCATCTGGTCCAGGTGGTCCGGGTTCTCCGACGGGACAGCGGATACATGGTGGTTTTTGGTAGATAAGAGCCTGATCGAACAATGGGAAATCTGGTCCAGGTTGACCAGCATCTCCATTCCATCCGTCATCTCCAGGTGCTCCTGGTTCTCCAGGAGGTCCTATTGGTCCTGGTGGGCAGTTATTAACTTTATTCATACATCCGCATTTTGATTCGCCACTTCTCTTTTGTCTGACAACCGAACGATTTATTTCGATCATATCGTCCCAAGCTTCAGTTGCGAATCTCTGAAAATTTTATTTCGAACCTTTTTTAACACCGTTTTTGTCCTTGATTTGGTACAGTTATAATGAAAATGTTATTCATAGAAATTGGAAAAGATTAAGAGAGAAGCTCACATTGAATTCAGCAACATCATCCAGAGCTGACGAATAAAAGGTTCGGAAATCAACGAAAATGAGCAAACCAGCTGTTATATATCCTACAACAAGGATTGAAGAAATTGAAACCGCTGCGCAGATGAGATTATTCGACATTGAATCTGATGCTGCTTTCTGCCATTTCCTTGCTTCCAACCGGCCTTATGTACTCTCTCACTTAACGTCCGTTTAACGAGCGATCGCGCAATTTTCTCATCATAATATGCTTACTTTAAACCAATTCATTTCATGTTTATAGGTGTTTATCAAACGAAAACAACACGAATACAAGACGAAATCTGGGTGATGAATTAACGGTAATAAATGATAGATATAGAAATTAGAATCCGTACTTCTGTCTCGCCATCCTCTTTGACTGTTTCTGTTCAGCCCATTGATCTTTGAGTTGCTCTTCACGTGCGACAGCCTGCAAAGATATAAACTATAAGTGTCTCCGGAAACTGATGAGCTCCATACCAAGCTTGCAAGATATGTGATTTGATGCTTTCTTCTGGATGTTTGTCCTTGAGTCTGGACTTGTGGAATAGGAGCTGATGTAGCTTCGACGAATGCGCGATGGCCTAGGTTTTTGATGATGTTAGTCTTAACATCTGGTCCAAGAGCATCATCAACGTTTACATCAACAATCGAATTAGCCATTTCATTGATGGAACGGCGTTCTTCCGATCCGATGTCGTGTGAAAATCTCATCAATAGCTTGTGAGCCTGTTCATCCGTAATCTTACGATGAAGCCAGGCCTCAGAAGATGACGGTCCTTGTGATTGCTGTCCCTCTTCATCTTCGGGAATTCGGTACATTTGACTCGGATCGATCTCATCTTCTTCATTTGGTCTAGAAGGTCCAACAATATCCATGCTACTATTCATTGCCATAAATGGAATGTCAGAAGCAGCTTTTTCTACTTTAGGTGTTGGTGCCAAAGAAAACCCGAAGAAGTCGGTTGGTTCATCATCGTCATCATCGCTTTCTTCGGCAGTTTTCGCCACAAGAGTAGACTTGACAGCTGACGGGACTGATGTCGCAATTGTTGTCTGCAAATTCGGAACGATAAATTAATTCTGAAGGCGACTATTGTCGAAATGGGACTCACTTTTGTAGCAACAGAATGTGGAATCAACAAACTGGCGAAAGAGTCGGTTCCGCCTGACCGGTTATCTCTTCCTTTAGGAGCTGGAAGGTTGGATAAAAGTCCATGTTGAGTTTTTCTTTTGTTGAACTCTTTAGGCTCTTCTTTTTCGTCGTAATCACTTTCATCTGACGAATGTTCGGCAGCTATTGAACCAAGAGCACCGAGTGCCGAAATCACGATTTTTTCTATAACAAAAAAAGATTGTTTTAAGCGAAGAAGTATAAAATTAAATGTCACGACTTATTAGAATGGAATTGGCTATCACATTCAACATCTCAACGTAAAAAAATTGTTTAAAATATATTTTAAGACTTCGCTTACTTTTATCTTTTTGTATACCGTTTCCAATTTTTGCAATTTTGTTTGCTTTTTTGGCTTCTTTCATCGCTTTTCTTTCTTTTTTTGTTTCGAGTTTTTGGGCTTTTTTGAGAGCCTTTTTTTCTAACTTTCTTCTTGCTTTCTCTGCTAATTTTATTTCCCAGCTTTTCGGTTTGACGATTTCTTCAAGATCATCTTCGTTGTTCTGTCCTTGACCGACTGAATAATTTCCTTTTTCTGAAATATACACGACGTTAGTTTATTATAGGCTAACTATCAAACCTTCATCATGCTCTCCAAAATAAGACTCTTCATCAGGTTTTACGGATTCCCGAATTGCGTTGTGTGTCTGAAAAAAATTATACATGTAGTTCAAATTCATAGATTTACCTTTTTCTGCGTTTGTTCTACTTCAGCGTCAGAATCTGAATCACTTCCAGCATAATCCACAAGTCCCATGTTTGTTTTGGAACGTTTCTGAATTTTTCCGAATCTTAAAATAAGATTTTTCGCGATCGATTTGTTTGTCCGAGTGGACTTCACAGTTCAAAATGAGCTACCTCGCTCTGTTGCAGCGCCCGCGAAAGACAACTTAATATACGATTCAAAAAATTCCATTTGCTTCCTTTTTTAGTTTGCTCATTTGAAAAGTAAAATTTCAGCTAGATGCCTGCGAAATCTCGCCCACTCGTTGAAGAAGATGTCTTCAATATGACTTTTGACAAATTAAGAAAGGAGTTGAAGAAAAAACGATTATCTGCTGCTGGAAAAAAGTCCGATTTACAATTTCGACTAGTTGAGGTATGGGTTGGCATGCGCTATACAGTTGGATTTTGAGCTTGTAATCGTTAAGGATCACATCTGAAAATTTGTCAAAATTTATGAAATGCTGTGCGAATCACTCGAAACAATTAATTTCATTCCAGTTCTTAAATAGTCAACGAGAGGCAGATCAACAAGAAACGATCAACGAAGATCCAGAAGATGAACCGAACACCGAAGAACCAGCCGGAGCGCTTATGGAGGTAGATGAGCTGTCAACTCCATCTAATCGCACGTTCACCATCGAAGAAAACACTGAAGGAGTTGCCAATCAATCTAACCGTTAGTTTTCAGCTCACAGCTCAGTAAGCTTTTAATACAGATGTTTTAAGATGAAAAAACTCCTACCACTTCTATTGATGGTCTTGTACTCGATGAAGATGCAAAGCGAAAAATGTGCGAGAGCATGGGAATTGATTTGAATAACTTCGAAGTCAAATCTCGTCCACGTGCTCATCGTGCTTCAGGAAGAAAATCACTAAGACCAACGGATGTTGTTGATTCAGACGCGCAGGATCTTTCAATAGAAGCTGTAACTGAAAACCGTGGAGCTACGCCAGTGCGCAACCGTGAGCCGTCGCAACTAAGAGACCGATTCGCTATGATTCACGCTAGAGAAATGGAAAAAGAAGAAACGTTGGGAGAGCGACACGAGAGAATTCAGAAAAGACACAATGATCTTACATCAAATGTTCCTGAATCCATCAAACGACTCGCCACCCCGAAAAGTGTCAAAAAGAGAGAACCACTCGATAGATCTGCATCAAGGTAATTCTTTAAAAACATACGTATGCTTTATATGATTGATTTAGATCGGCTGCCAGAAATTGGACTGTACAGAATCCTGCTCAAATGACTTTCAAATTTGGAGATGGTGACGTAAACGATTACTCTTCTGTGGCCAATGCAAGAAAGGAAACCGGTGAAAGCTCTTCTACAGGAGATACCGCGGCGAAAAGACCAGCATCTAGAGCGAGAGCTCACGTTGATGCGAAACAGTTGTCAAGAATTCCGAAATCTAGTCGTACAGCAGTCACTCCTAGTCGCGTAAAAACCGTCATACCATCTACTCTTCCTGACGATGATACATTTACCGATTACATTTCTACTCCCAAAGGAGCTACGCCAAGCAAAGGTAATAATTTAAAACTAATCTAGTCTTTATTCAACTTTCAAATTTAAGTACCGAAACGTGGCGGATACACTCCACACACATCTAAAAAAGTTTTCGTTGACACCACTCAACTGACTGACCGTGAATACAACTTGGCCATGGAAGAGGGACTGATTCCTGGAAAAGCTGCAACCTTATCGAATCTTGAGAAGCGACAACTAGAGAGCAAGAAACGCCGAGACGATATAATTGCTCTGAAGCGAAAAATGAATATTAAATGAACGTGATTTGTGACATTTTCTAACTCCCCTGGGCCTATTCACATAAAGATTTTCTTAGAAAATTCAAAAACATCAGAAGTTCTCGTTCCAAACATTTACAGCTAGTTTTTTTTTCGATGTCAAACTTTCTCACAAAATGCGACTAGGCTCATTGAAGGGATAGTCAACTATTCAAAATTTTCATGTTTAAATTTGAATCGACGAGGAGTTTTAAAGAGCGAAAAAGAACCCTCGCTCTCGCTCCTTTTTGAATAGCTCACTATCCCTTCAATTTTTATTCTGAATACAAAAGTCAATAATAATTTGGACTCCTATTGTAAAATATCTCATTGTTTTTCTCGTGTTTCCCAAAATAAAGTTTTCAAGCATTTTCTCACGTTCCATTTGATACGCTGTCTATTAAACAGCATTCTTACCTTCCGTTCGCTCGACATCAAATTGAGCGATTTCTCTTCGATTTATCTATTTATTTTGAATCGTTTTGCAGCTGGAGTGATGGCGTTGTGGGTCGATAAATATCGCCCGAAGGAATTATTAGGAAAAGATGGTGTCGACTATCATTTAGAGCAAGCAAGCCATCTAAAGTTTTTGGCTGCCGATTGTATGCCGCATTTGCTATTCTGCGGGCCCAGTGGAGCTGGAAAGAAAACTCGCATAAAGTGTCTACTAAGGTGAAACATTTTGCCGAATTGAAACACAAACTTCCGTTATTCAGAGAGCTCTACGGCGTGGGTGTTGACAAGACACAATTGATCATGAAATCGTTCACTACACCAACGAACCGAAAACTCGAAATTCAAACAGTGTCTAGTAATTACCATGTGGAAATGACTCCTTCAGACGTTGGAATTTACGACAGAGTCGTTGTTCAGGACATTGTGAAAGAAATGGCTCAAACTTCACAGATTGAAACTTCTTCACAGAAACCATTCAAAGTCGTTGTTCTTTGTGAAGCAGATTCTCTCACTCGTGATGCTCAGCACGGTCTCAGAAGGACTATGGAAAAGTATGCAAACAACTGTAAAATTATCTTATGCTGCGAATCTCTCTCCCGGATCATCGAACCACTTCAATCGCGTTGCATCATCATCAATGTTCCAGCACCAAGCGATGATAAAATGAGGGCAGTTATCAACAAAATTATTGAAGCTGAGAAAATCCAGATTCCATCCAACATTCTTCAGAAAATTATTGAAAAATCAGAAGGTAATTTGAGACGTGCGATTTTGACAATCGAAGCACTCAAAATGGAAAATGAGTCCGGGATTTCTGCAAATGCTCAAATTCCAACCGCAGAATGGGAAATTTACATACAAGAAACTGCTCGTATGATTCTGATGAAACAAACTCCTGATATGATACTGAAAGTTCGCGAGAGACTATACGAAGTGATCTCCAGATTAATCCCAACTACCGTCATTTTCAAGGTAATTTCATTGGCGAAAGTAATATGCAGAACAAAATATCCAACATTTTTAGAAGCTCCTTGAATTTCTACTTCCAAGCTGTCCGCCTGCAATTGTTCGTGAAGTTGTCAGCGAAGCTGCGAAGTTTGAACATCGTCTGATCCTTGGCCAAAAACCTATCTTTCACTTTGAAGGCTTCATTAGTTCCTTCATGGATATTTATCTCAGTAACGCATCAAAGTCCAAGTGATTGTCTTGAACAGTTTCATTTAATCTGCTATTTCAATACTTTGTGCGATAATAAACTCACCTTTCAAACCAGATGTTATTTGCTATTGCATAGGAATCATTCGAAACCCAGTCACCATAAATACTGGGATAGAATCATACTTTTAGTTCATTTTTTAAACATTATTATATTTCCACATCATTCTATGTATATAGGCGTTTTTGCATATTATCGTTTTTATAATTGGGTTGAAAATTAGAAGCCCCTGTTGAAGAAGAGCACATGTTTGACAGCTGTTGTTTCTTCCGCCTTCTTTGATTTTCTTCGTTCATTTTCACCACATGCTCAGAACAAGCTTCTACAATACCTGATCAAGCTAAGCAGGTACATTTATGCAATAAAAGTCGAATTATGGAAATATCATAATCAGGAATCATTTACAATTAAAGTAAATAAATTATCAATCGCACAAAATTGTATTCAATGATCATCGCTGAAAAGTTATTCATGCGTCGCTGCCCCGAGGTGGTTGCGCTTTCGAGTTTTGGGCGGACTTTAGAAGACGATCCAGTTGAGCTTGGGTAGCAGCGGGATCGATTGGTTGCGTGGAAGTAGACGGGGAGTTCGATTTACTTGGCTTGTCCTAAACAGAAGATTTCAGAAACATTATGCTAGTGGATGTTACCTTGAGTAAATTGGAGAAAAAGTTGGCAAGTGGACTATCCTTGTCTGCAGGCTCTTCTTGCATCGTTCTCTGCTTTGGCCCTGTACTGGGCGCAGCTGTAGCTAAAGTCTCCATTAACTTCTTCAAAAAAGCCTGATCTTCTTCGGCTTCAATCATCTGTTCTTTTGTTATTGGACGCAACTTGTCCCGAGTGGGTTCGAGTGTCGCATCAACATCTGGAATAGATTCCTGCAACATAACAATAACGATAACTTATCAATATTACTACTAGCTACGCACACGAATAATATCGATCTTCTTTTCGCCGTCCCAGCCAGCCGGAACAAAAATAGATTCCCTTTCAATTACTTGAGCGGCACTTGTGAAGGCTGTTCCGAACGAGCGATGTACAATATACTTTTGTAGAAGCTGGATATTTTTCGATTCTTTCGTACTTGTGAAAACAAGTGTGGCTCCGTGACTGAGACAGAACTTGCGAAGCTGAATGCTGATTTTTGCAAATTGAGCATCAGTAAATTCTTTTCCTAAAACTTTTTGGAGCGTTATTTTCTGACTTCACAAAAACAACTACTAACCTAGGTCTGATTTTGTGATAACGACCACAAAAGTAACTCCACAGTTTTCATTGAGAGTTCCTTGATCAAGAGGAAGTAGGCTATGTTCGTCAGCAAAATTGCCGACAACTGAAGTACTCATCTGCGATTGAACTGGGTCCACGTACTCTTGCCACATTCTTTCTTCTGTAAAAAATTATTGAGAAATGAAAGTTTATATTCACAAACGTTGACTTCTCCCTGCTTTCAAGTCTTCTTTAGTGAAATGCTTCTGAGCTTGTTCAGTACATACGTTTGCCCATCGCTTCAAAGAATGTATCAAGTCTTTAAAAAATTGAATATTATTGGCTTATCTATTTATTCATGACTTACTTGGATTGTCAATGCTGGCAGTGAGAATGAAAATTACTTCTGCTGGAGACTGTGGAAGCGCATATTTTAGAAGAGAAGCACAGCTTTCATTTCCGTCGAGAGACCAAACAGGGATTTGAAGCAGTTCCGAAGGATTCAAATTGGCACCAGCCGTCCCTAATTGATATGCATAACTGGCGTCACGAGCATCATTTTGAACATGCAGAACTCGATACCCAAGTAGTGATTTCGGCTTCACAGCACGATCCGTTTTGTCAAGTCGACCAAGAAGAGACGATTTACCGCATCGATTATCACCAAGAACAACAACTGTGCTTCCTTGATTCGTGTTAGTCTTTTTCGAAGCGAGAACTTCACGCCTAATGAAGGAAAAAATATATTTAATAAAAAAATATATGAAGCTTACCAGATTCCTACTTCATCCTCCGTCGAGGAGTACAGAACTGGAAGAACCGCGTTAGCTGTGTCATCGAGTTCCTGAGGCTGAGCAGTCGGCGGCATTTTATAAAATGAAGCTACGGGAATTTCTCGTGAGAGTTAGAACTGTGTTTGTCTGCGTCTCTTCAAATTATATGCTTCGTTGCAAGGTTCTCTGATTGCGAAATGATGTGCGCCTTTGAAGTTGTGTAAACACCACGACGGTAAAGCTCGTACTGTAGAAAATGTTTTCCAAAAATTTTTGTCGGCGAAAAAAACTAAATTTTAGTTTGTTTTCTCGATTTAATTATTACAAAAATTATATTTGAAATTACAGAACTACTCTCAAAGAAGGGAGGTTGTTTTTCCATGCTTTATGAACTCTATTCAAAACATTCAACAGGTTCTGACTTTTTTATTTTTTCATTTTACGAAGTTGTTTCAGCTCCGTGAGTTCCTAACTGTCTACAACACTCTCAGTGAACGTTGCTTCAACGCTTGCGCTCGAGATTACACTACGTCAACGCTCACAAAGGACGAAGGGTCCTGTGTCACTCAATGTTTGTTACTTTGATGTTTTTTGGGAAAATAACATAGTTTGCAGGCATTGATAAGCAAATGCTAGTAAACCGTCGGTTTATGCTAGTATTTGCAGAACAAGCTCCAAAAGCTCTTTTCAAACAAGGAGAACAATCTCCAACTGAAGCGATCAAAACCGCCAACACCACACCAATTCCAAAAGCCGAAATAAATACAACTGTTGAAGAGAACAAGTGAGTTTGGTTGGAAACGCTTTTTTATCAAATCGACATCCTGTTGCAGGCAATGAGCATCATCTCAGAACACGGTTTCCGCCTTGACGGAAGGCGTCCTGCTCAAATTCGTAACGTAAATACTAGACTTGGCTTGAATCGAAACGCTGAAGGAAGCTCATATCTCGAACATGGCAACACTAAGGTATTTGAATAGTTCTGAGCTACTCAGGGCTGTCAGACGGCCGGCCGCGGATAACAAAATCCAGGCCGTCTTTTTTCCAAAACGCTTAACTTATTGCGCTCTACAAGGCCGCCTCTTACATCAAAAAGATCCTACCGCTAGAAAGCGAGATGTAAATACGGCTGCGGCCCGATTTGACAGCCCCGGAGCTACTATTGTACATGAACCTGATCTTATGAAATAGTGAAACTAGTTTTAAAGCTATTTTTGTGAAACGACAATAATATATTAGGAGTTTTCTCGTATAGGTTAAAAGGGTTGCCAGGTTAATTCTCGTGAAAGTCAAACGAAGGTTCTCGAATTTGAAAACCCTTCTCTGTAATGCTGCGTTAAAAGTCGCCAAAAAATGCAAAAATGCAAAAATGGAGGCGTAAAAAGTTAACTTGTAGTTTTGTATTTTTGCGTCATTAAAATTTCATTACTCACGTTTGTAAAGCATTCAATTTTGTCTAATCTAATGGGAAATTTCGAAAAAGATTGAAAACGTGTGAACTTTGACCTTTGACAGGCAGGAATGACTAAGAATTTGAAGGTTTCCAAACTTGAGAAATGAAATTTTGATGACGCAAAACAACAAAACTACAAGTTAACTTTTTACGCCTACATTTTTGAATTTTTGCATTTTTTGGCGACTTTTAACGCAGCATAACATATTTTTTTTTGTATATGCGCGTGTATTTTTTTGAGATTCACCAGGTGTAACCGGTTTACCCTTTCAACAAAAACCCGCAACAATTCTTTTTTTTTATTGTCTTTTCACGTTTAAACCATTTCGACCCCTTCCGGCACAAAACGGGTTTCCGAAGTGACAAAATGGTTCAGCTGTCTTCTGGAAAGAGAAAGGATACGAAAAAAATGAAGTGACCTTGAATTTGCATCTATCATTAAAATGCCCCCCCAGCCGCCCCCGTGTTTCTGAGTTGGTACTGATGTGATTCTGTTGGCAGGCTTCCCCCTTTGGATACGATAATTGTACAGCATTTTACGCTGAAT
>GL379943.1:170903-181239 GCA_000143925.2 Caenorhabditis brenneri
GAAAGTTGTAAAATTAAACTACGAGTTTCGTAGTTTCCGGTAGTAATGGCTCGGGGCGAGAGTGAAGAACTGCATCTCGTAGGCGTCCATTGTTGTTGTTAGAATGTGAGTTGATTCTGTAAATTTGAAATCATTATAGACACTCAGCATAAACGATAAAGAAATTGTAAGAACGAAACTGTAAAGTAAATTGGAAAATAGCAGAATTATCGATTGGAATGGGAGAAAAAGAAGAACGAGAAGAGAGGATCACCCCACACAACGTCGTCCAGAGTGACTGACTATAAGGGAGCCCTCTGTTCTCAAGGGGAGGACCATACACAGGAGTCATAAACAGTGTAGGGTGAAAGAGGATTAAGGACAGAGAGGTTCTTCTGATGGGAGGGAGGAGGAGTTTGATTTTCCGTGGATTCAAAATTGAGAAGAAATCTGGATAGTCTGAGATATCGTATTGTGGTTCTAAATGATTAAAGAATTTTTTGCAAAACCGGGTTTTCTTTCCTACAAAATTCTGAGTCGATTCATATGAAAAAAATAGACAACTTTGTAATAGTGGACTCCCCCTTTAAAAAATTATGTTCTCCCTTTCACATTCAGATCTTCTTGTTGGTGAACCATAACTATATAACAACGTGGAAAATTGAAACTTTTTCATTTTGGAATTCATTTCGGAAAAATTCGCGAAATTCCGCCATTTTATCTTTACGTCGCTTTGGTAATTTTCAGTCCGACTCAATTCTGCCAAAAATAAATGAAATAATTACGTAAAAGGTGAAAATAAATAAAGTACGTGGCCTAGGAAACAATTTTTGGCGGAATTGAGTCGGACTGAAAATTACCAAAGCGACGTAAAGATAAAATGACGGAATTTCGCGAATTTTTCCGAAATGAATTCCAAAATGAAAAAGTTTCAATTTTCCACGTTCTTATATGAATTATTATTTGTTACAAGGTTCTCTGTGCTGTTTATGGTCCATACGAAGGAAAAGCATCAAAGAGGCTGGAAGATCGATGCGCTATCGTTTGCCAGTACAGTACAACGACGTTTTCGGGTCTAGAGAGGAAAAATCGTCCACGTGGTGACCGTAAATCGACTGAAATGAGTAGACTTCTGGAAAAAGCGTTTGAGTCGGTCATCCTGACGGAATCATTTCCAAGATCACAAATCGATATCTTCTGCGAAGTTATTCAGGGAGACGGATCCAATTTAGCAGCATGTGTGAATGCAACATCTCTGGCTCTTGCTGATGCTGGAATCCCAATGAAAGGTATCGCTTCAGCAGCGACGTGTGGAATAGTCGAAGGAAATCCAATCGTCGATTTGACTTCGAGAGAAGAGACTGATCTTCTTCCACGAGTTACAGTATGTTGTTTTGAGAGTGTTTTGAATTGAACAATTGAATTCCAGCTAGCTACTATTTGTGGCAGAGATGAAGTTGTTCTCGTCGAGCTTCATAATCGTCTTCACATTGATCATCTTTCCGTTGTAATGGAAGCGGCGAAAGCAACTTGTGCTGATGTTTATGAATGCCTTGCGGTGGTTGCTCAGCAGCACTTGAAAGCTTGCGCTCCGATCTTAGGTAATTAGAGCCTCAATTTATCACGTTTTTTCTTTGTTTCAACCATTTTTGTTGTCATTTATCATTGTTAGCAATAAAGATTTTCTTCAAACCAATTCATGAAAAGTTGCGAATTCTCACCGAGTATGAAACCTCATAGAGTATTTTCGGCATAAAATCTTCGAAATGTATAAAGTCACCACAAGTTCAGAATGTGGAGCCGAGGACTGAGCTCGGTTAGAGGCAACCGAATTGTATCTCGCTGTTATTCCTCTGTATCTACTCAAACTGGATCCGTAGAAATCGATGGTAATTTTGATTATTAATGGGAACAATTTCCTCCCAATTCCATATTTTTCAGACTTTCTTCAATCAATCAGCACTATCGCCACACAAAAATCTGCAACAAGCCCACAAACATTATCAACTGCTAGAGAATACTTCAATGTAAACAAATATTTTTCGATATACGAACCTTTTACATTTTAGTGGCTAGAGCAGAACCCTGTGAAATCCATTGACCAATTCATTGAAGCAGCACAATTGGTTAGTAAAATTCCAGCTAGCGAACAGAAAAAGGCGTTCTCCCAACTGGATCAGATTACCAATGTTCTTCCCAATTTTCTGAATAATAAAAGCCCAAATGATTTTGCAACTGTCATGAGGTTTTTACTGCAGTTCACTCCGGAAAGCAGAGCATTAACAGAGATCCAAAAAAAATTTCTGAGAAAAAGTAAGTTTATAACTGTTCAGTAACACGAAGTGACCATATCAATTTAGATGTTACTGTGTCGGATCTTCTCAATACGCCATTTAGCACACTTGTGATGTTCATCCGATATTCCAACTCTTCAATTGATACGAACATTCTCGATGTGGTTGCAGACGCATTGCTGTTCAGGATGGAAAAGTATTGAAATCCGTGGCGAATATAAATGACAAACCTTTATTTCCAGAGAGCTCGTGAACTCTGCTGATCTTCTGGCTGTTCTTGCTGGTGAAGGATATGATAAGTCGAAATGGTTTCTCAATAAAACATTCATCAAGACTGTGGAAAGCCTCGTTCCCGTCATCGCTGTTTCTGAAAAGTGTGCTATTCTGAAACATATGGCAGCACATAATCAACGAAATAAACAACTGCTAGGAGCCATCACTCAGTCTATTTCAAGTACGAATCAGTGCTTGACTGTCTCTCAAATAGTTAGCATCACCAGTTCCTGCGCATCTCTTACGTACTATCCACCAAAAATGGCCACCAAAGTTGCTAATGATTTGGAAAAGAATTCAAACATTCTTGATAGATGGGACGATGTGATTGCAATTGCTGGATCGTTCATCCGAATGAGAATGGGAAATGAAAAGTCATGGAACCTTATTATCCGTTGGGCAACAGAAAATGTCAATCAGGCAAAAATTGAACAATTGAGTAGAATGGTTTCGGGACTCGCAAGGATAGGAATAACAAGTGGTAGACCTTTAGCCAAAACATTGAAACCATTGCTGAAACGAGAAAAAGTTTCAACAGCTTCTGCTTGGCTCAACACCGTGTACGCGTTGGCTTATTTCCAAGAACTTGATCCTGTTCACGCCGATTCTGTTCTTAATAAAAATTTTGTGGAGGAGATTATGATTTCAACCAAGTAAGAGATAGGCTTAGAGATGAACTTAAAATTATTTGATTCAGGGAAAATCATGATCGTCTTAGAAAAGCCATGACTCTTCTGATGATTAGCTCCGCAACAAAAGTTGATTTGAAGGAACAATATGAAGGCCCGATAGTTGATAAGAGAACATTTGCTCGATATGGCATCAACTTTGATGCAAAAACTATAATATATGCACGACAATTGAAATATTCCAGCGATACTTCAGAATGTGATAGCTTCCTCAAGTCATTGTTCAAACTTGCCCCTCGAGATACTCACTGTAAATCATCTAGTGTGGAGGAATGTGGAGCTTTCGTGGATGCCTATGTAATGCCTGATCAGGTTTGTCTAATGCTTGAGAAACATAATCTAGTTTTAAGCTCAGAAATCTGGACTTCTTGTGAGCACTGCTCAATGGAATTCAACCAAACCTAGACCGATGTTCTTCTACGGATTCAGACAGACAAAACAGGTGAAATCGATTAGAACTTTTTTTCACAACCAATCCCTTTCCAGAACACAGATTCATTGTCTAGTGAGCTGAACGTATTAGGACAAGAGCAGTTAGCTCATCGTTTGATTCGTGCTGATGGATACGACCCAGTCATTGTGTTTAAAACAGAGCTTGATTATTGCTCAACAGACATCGATAAAGTGAACTTGTTACGGAAAAAGATACACAAAACAAATTAAAAGTAGTTATGTTGAGATTGTTAGCTAGATGTTTTTTTTTCTTAGTTTTTTTTCAAATAATGGTTTGGCTGTTTAGAAAAATAAATATTGTTTTTATATCAATCCAAATGATAGATTTTATTGAAAGGTTTTGAACCCTAAATATTACCTAATAAGTATTATACCTAAGTGATCTATCACTCCACGAATTTCAGTGTTAAGATGGATGTAGTTAATTTACTGACCGCAATAGATGACGGAGGAAATCCTACTGAAGATCGTGCCTGTGTTATTGCTGACGATTTGGACACATTGGTCAGTGGAACGAAAAATCACGTTGCAATTTATTTTGTGTTTACGGTAAATGAATTACTTTTCTTGAAGTTTTTCGAGCTTTAATATTTTTTCAGGAAAAGCTAACACTGCGGCAGCCTTTTAAACTGATGCTCTATAACAGTCAGCAAGATGTCACACGACTACCTGCTTCCTTCGCATTGAAACAAGGACTTCCTATGTGGTAGGTATTACAATTCAGTAGAAATGAAAATATGTAAACTGTAGGAATATGACCGACAGAAGTTCTCCACAGTCAGAGAGATATCCAGATGATTACATCAAACTTGATTTTTTCAAGCCAAGTAGGGGAGAAGATGAAGGGAGAATCGTGTACACGTGAGAATCTATTACTGATAGCAAGAGAAACGCCTAACTTTTTTTGCAGATTCACCGATGTGAATAGAAGTACAGAGAAAAATCCTATGCCGGAAGGAGCCCGTGTTCTGAAAAGCCCGAGAAAGTTCAATATGAAGCTATATGTAACCTTCCCATTAGCAGATGTTTGTTTCGAGCATTCGATTAGTAAAAACCTGTTATTTTCAGACTGACGTACATGTTCTTTCTGAAAAATCGATGGCTTCTTTCATCGCTATGAAAGGGCGTCGTTTAGAAGTTCCACTTAACAGAATTGAATGCAGAATTTCACTCGTTCATTGCTTGTCTTCAATGCTCAGTTTCCCCTGTGGTCGTTGTGTATGTCAATGTTGCTGGGATAAAAATTTAGCAATCAGCAAGTCAACAACAGAAGATAAGTGCATCTACTGTCGAAGTAACTGTGAGTTTCCAAAACTGATTAATTAAAGGCGACTGAATCCAGCTATAACGACAAGAAATTGAAACTGTTGACTTTACAGCTTGCAAAAAGGAGGCTGTGATCCGATTAAAGCTTCGTCAGGGACCTTGTCCAATCGATATGTGTTCTCAAGATGGAAATGTTCTTGGAGTAGTTCTTATTCCTTGCGGGTCAGTTTTGGAAAAAATTTCTTGTACCCTATAGAGAGTTTTCAGTTGCCATATTCTCTGTGATCGATTACGTAAAAAAGCTGATGACTGTAATGGAAACTATGACTCGCTCATCAAGAAAATTCCTTTCTGTCCGTACGATGCGTGCAAGAAGATAGTCAGGACCTTCAGAGTTATCAATGATTAGACTATTCTCGAAGACATTATTACTAATATTACTACTGTCACACACTTGGCTTTAAACTAAAACACAACTCAAAATGCATTGAACCAAAGTATTCAATTGCATAGTTCCCATTTCAAGCATTCCAAAAATGTATTTTCCTGTATCAAATGTATTTCGCTAAAACTATATTGTTTGCTGGTTCGCTTCTTGCGTTTCCAATATTTAATTTCCTAATTATGGAAGTGTTTTATATACCGTGCATATATTGGAGTCGAGGTACCAAAATAAAGTATGCTAGTCAAAAATATTGTGTTTTATTGGTTCATGCACCAATACTGTACTACATAGTACATTACATTCCAACCGTCATTTCTGTTTCCAAACTCATGGGGTTTATGCAAAATGTTATAAAGTTTCCACACGAATTGAAGCAGATTTTGAGAGTTAGGCGTTCATTAGAAATTGACCTTATTCTTTGTAGAATTCGATCGATCATTCCTAAAAACACTTGACATGCTACCAACATAGTGCGAGGGTTCAATGCCCCAACGTTGCACTGAAGATTTTCTTTATTCAGATCACACTGTTTGTCGTACTTTCCCGACCCTACTTGAATCGATCAGATTTTCACTCTCTATTCTCCTTTCAACTATCATTTTTAATTTTTTGAGAATAATAATGCTCCTCCTAAAAACGTAAATTTCATTATCAACATTCCAATGCATTTTTTATCACCTCTGTAATTCTTCAATTCAGAATCAATTCGAAAAATTGTTTCTCCCGATGTCGCGTGCTGATAATTTCCCCGAGTCAATCAGGAAGTTTGTTGTGAAGAATGCTCCGCCAACAATGATTTATATTCCCAACTGGATTGATGAAGACGAAGAAAAGCTATACACCTCGTGCATCCAAAATGCACCTCAGCCAAAATGGAGGGTTTTAGCCAATCGCCGTCTTCAAAACTATGGAGGTGTTGTTGGAAAGTCAGCTCTTATACCAGTTGACGATTTTCCAGTGGTAAGATATTCAAAATTGATCTTACCAGCGCTCATATCCGGGAGTATTTCAGGAGCTGAAGTATCTCATGACCAAGATCAATAATCTGAAAATCTTCAAAACCCCGGTCAATCATGTACTTGTGAACGAATACGAATCAGGACAGGGAATCATGCCACACACAGACGGCCCGGCATTCCACCGGATCGTCACAACAGTCACACTCGGTTCACATTGCTTCTTAGACATGTATGATCCAGTTGATCCACAGGTAAATATACAATTATTTTATTTCGCAAAAACAATGCAAAAACGTAAACCCATATCAAAATAATAGCAAGTTGTTGGAGTGTATCTGCTAATACTTCTGCAGATTTGTCGGTATCTTCCAATCTTTGTTTTCATTGAGGTCTGTCAAAAAGCTTGAGTCGAGACTAACTTCTCTCCAGTTTCTCATTCTGGAGTCGTCATGAGACATTGAAAACAGATTCGGTTTTTCTTCGTCATCAACCGATTTAAATGACATAATGCGTTGCAAATTAGCTGCCGATTGTGAATGAGGCATCATCATAACTGGGGCACTTCCACGGTTTTCTAATCGTACCTCAGATGCTGATCCATGATAATGATGGTTCGGAATGTGAGATGATTCTTCTGAGTATAGAAGCGGCACATCGACTTCATCATAAAACGGATCCTTCCGAAGATCGGGTGTAGTCATTGGGTTATCAGCAATCATTAGACCCATCTGAATCAAAGATCAGCGAAACTCAATTTGACCAACCATCACTTACCGTAATGTTTCTATCAATTAACGCATTCGTTTCAAAATCATCATCATCTTCTCCGAATGGATTCAGCATGACATCAATAACTTTGAGCCATCCCATATAAAATATGAACTGGAGAAAAGTCATAACTGGGAAATACACATCAACTTCATCCACAATTTTTATGCTTCTCAATTACAAGTTGTCTGGCCACCATGGACACAAGAAAGTACAAATTAACTGCCAGACAAACGAGTTGTGGATACATGAGTGGCAATGGCACCCAATCATAATTGCAAACCCATTCAATGTTGGTCCTCCAAGTTCGAATCTCGGCTTCCATCTGTGCTTTGAAGTAGTCACTTTCGATATATCCATCCTTCCTAGCTTTGTAGGTCATGCATAATGCCCAGTTCGCGGGAATCCAATATTTGGTTCCTAACTTGCTGTTGTATTTAGTATCATAACTATTGTACAGTTCAAGTTCATGTTTGTTCATAAAACCGGCTGCCACAATAGTTTCCATAGTCGGAAAACGCCTTCGGGTTCTCATGCTCATGTCGCGAAATACGAGAACTTGAACAAGTTCACAGTATCTCATAATATTTCTCCGATAGATTCTTGCTTTCTCAGTTGCTCCTCGGACATATAAATTGGCCATCAAACCGACACTGTAATGTGATTCAATTAGCTGATAGCTTAATTCGATCATACATACTTATCAATGAATCCAATTGTTTGGTACAGTTTTGTCCACCTATTGACTACTGTAGTGACGAAAAAGCCAAGAACAAATTCAAGGGGAATGTAAGACAACCGTTTGTCAAAGTACCGTACCACTGATTCGAATGTTCTGAAGTTATTCGATTTTCGATTCTTCTCATTCGCCTAATATACCTTTGACTGGGTTCACCCATTGCTGTTTTGTAAATAACTGAAATGATGCCATAACAGATCAAGAAAATGATAGTCTCCATGTAAACAGCCTTCCAGATAGATCCTTTCCATTTGAAAAGTAATAAAAAGAAGGTCCACGGATGAGAAGTCATTATCTCTTTGTTGTAGTTTATCGTCATTTTTGATTGTTTTCTCTTTAAAAAAATTAGTCAGAAATATATTTATGGAATGAAAAGAAGAAGAAAAGAGAATGACGGCAATTCAGAGATCGAACATAGACGGGTTCGTTAGGTTCATCTACCAAGGACGATCAGTTTGCGAAAAATCTCTCCCAAAATGACCGTTTCGGGGTGCTTTAGTCAAGAGAAGACATGTGATAAGAAATATTACTGTACCGATGGGAAACGAAATAAAACCCGACGTCAATTTTTATGATGTGAATGATGATACCCTCACGTTGCTACCAGCTTGCTTATGACTCATTTTCGTCGAACTGGAGGAAAAAGAGGACAACAACAGTTGATCATTGAATAGGAGGTTGAATAATTAAACTCAGAAATGAATTCAATTTGATTAGAACGGTAACTTTTTATACTGAATCAATCATGAAATAGGATTAAAATTAGGAAATCAAGAAATAAGAGTATTTCAAAAAACATTGTGTTTTCAATTCAAAATTCTTCGGGAATACAAAACATGTGGGAAGAGACTGCCAGAAAGAATGGTAGAGGTCTCTTTTTAACGTATTTATTGGTTTTATGACTGTCTCAAACGTGTACGACTTGCCAGAGATCATACCATGAAACACATTCCACAAACATGGTAATGGAATGGCAAATAACATATAAAAAGATCCAAAAAATTATGTCAACTACTGATGGGTCGCCCGCAAAGAACGATAAAAAACGAAGGGGTTCATTCAGATTCATTGTGTGTCTCTTGTGTTGTATGACACTATCATTCCGCATGATGATTTCTTTGAACCTGACTTCCCTTTCATTCCTTCACCCCACGCATTGATAGACATATGGTTTTCTTTACAGGTTTCGAAAAGTGAACAAGAACGATATGTTGGTTCGATGCTTCTGGAGCCACGGAGTCTCTTCATAATGACAGATGATGCTTACACAACGATGCTTCATGGAATTGCAGAGAGGAGCTCCGACCTTGTCGAACCAGGAAAAGTGTTCAACTGCACCGAAGAATTGGCAAACAAGCGTCTGGAAAGAGACACTCGTATTTCAATTACAGTTCGGAACGTGGAAAAGGTGTCAAAACTCGGAGTTCTTGACCTTCTCAAAAAATAATTGTTCTGTTTCCGTTTCATTTTTGTTTTTTTTTGCCGATTTCGTTCATCTCTGCTGTTTTCCTTTTTACAATAAATTATTATTTCGCCAAAGGAAGAGAGACATTGCAGGAAAAGAAAAAGAAAATTCAGAAGTCTAGGATACAGGATGATATTCATTTATCAAAAATTGTGATATTTGTGATCAGTAACAGACATATATTTTTGTGAATTGGAAAAGGATATCATGTTCTTTAAGGTGACTTATAAATCGAACACTTGCCAGCGGTTTAGAATACGGCATCTACCGTAGTTCTACCGTACTATTTGTTTTCGATAATTGCTACATGCAAAACTTTGAATAAATCTGACCACTCTGAAAGAAATGAATACACGAGAGTGTTGTTAACTACATAAAAGTAGCTTTAGGGTTGATGAACACAGAAATCTTTTTTGTTTCAGTTTTAAACTGAATCGAGTACTCAAAATGTTGTTCCAGGTTCCTGGAAGCCAATGCTTAACTGCAAAAACGAGAGACTCTCGATATTTTGATTATTTTCACATTGTATAAAGAATGTTTCAAAAATTTATAACTTACAATTTGAATAAATTATAAGCCTATAATATTTGCATGTAAACGGAAAGAAACAAACTGAGGTGCCCTTTTATTTGAAGTACCCTCCAATAGTAATGCACTCCGTGGATATCTCTCAAATATAGAAATTTTTTAGAAAAAAGTGAAATCTGCTATCTTGTTTCTAACAACTCTCATAGTTTTATCAAAATCACAGTTTCATGAATCGTTCATGATCTCCTGTTATTTGATTTGTTTTTTGCCCGTCAAATTAATGTAACGAGAATTTGCGACTTCATTGATTTGACCATTCGGCGGAGTTGCCCTTGTATTAGAGCACATTTTTTCCAGAGATTAAAATCTGTATCGAACTATTTCGCCTCGTCCTTTCTGAACCTAAGAATTCGCCGACTAATGACAGTTTTGATTTGTTTTGGCAGATGGGCAAGAGGGAGAATCAAAACGAGGCGGC
>GL379943.1:197675-239205 GCA_000143925.2 Caenorhabditis brenneri
TGGTGTACAACAATAAATTATTCTTCTTTTTTCTACAGAAAAAATTGTTTTGTAGTAGTTAGTCAATTTCATTCTGAGTATAACTGAAGCAACTGAATAAAAAAATGATTACTGGAACCTATTCAATTTCAAAAAAAGAACTGACCGGATCATCATAACATCTATAACGGCAGATATCCTCTTTGACACAAACTTGTCCTTCTAGACAGTCTTTGTTCAAATGACAAAGTGTCCAGTGTTTGATAACCTCATCTCCATTCATATTCAATTTACCCATCACCCAAAGATTCCCAGTTTCATTGTGACAGAACATGAACTCGTATTTCGAAGCAATCTTATCACCCACATCACAATCTATGTTAGTCCGAAATGTTCTAGTTCCAAACTTCAAACTTTTTGGACGAGTAATTTCTGAAATTTCAGCTTTTTCGAAATATAAGAAACCTTGAAAACTTACTCGGAGGGCAACTGTATCCTTTATAACAGAATCCTCCTTTTTGTTCACTTTTCCCAGAATAAATCATTCCTTCTTCATATTCTTCACATTTTTCTTGTCCATACAAAGGAGTCACTCTATCAGGACACATTGGACTTTCTCTTGATAAAGGATCTACTTCACAACAGAACTTGGTTTCAAAATCACACCATCCTTCGTATTCTGTCACGTTCTTTGTGCAATCTCTCGATCGGGCACAGGATTTGATGGGCAATTCAGGTTTTCCGCCGATGCAAATTTGTCTAGCTGAACTTTTTAATTTATCCTATGAATGGTAGTTTTCATAAAGTTACCGTTGACACATCTCTTCTTTTTCAATTCTGACACTGCTGTACAGTTTGAGAATCCCGTTGGACAATCAGAAGCAGATTCACATATTGGGCTAGATGATATGGAAACTGAAGTAGAAGATGTTATTGCTTGTTGAGTGATTTCTCACAACTCACAATTTCTATCAGCGTTAAAAGTCGGGATCAAAAGTATTTGAACAGTTAGAAAATACACGAACATTTCTGAAGCAGTTATGAAGGCAAACCTTGAAATTTTGAAACTTCCACACGTGGAAAAAAGAAAGTAGTAATCAGTTTCACGTTTGATTATTTGATGCACAGCTTACACAAAGGTATGAAAATGGTACTCAAAGGTGAGAACAAGGAATTGGAACACAAGAAGACCGTTCAACAGTTTAAGCCAACCTTCCATTTCGTTCATAACATTTGACTGGAATTCTGTCCAGAAAACATTTCAATTTTTGATTGCCTAAATCTTGTTTTTTTTTTCAATGTATTCCAATTGAATTCCCACAACCTTCTGAAGCAAGATTCCCATAGAAGGACAGTCCCGTCAACGTCATCATTTTCAAAAATAGAATATCTCGAATTAATTTTTTTCTGTATCGTATAGAAGAACATTGCTTTCTCCGTATTCGTATATTGGTTTATTGAGAATATTGTTTTTCATAATTAATTTTTTACGTCGCGTATTTCACCGGAAATTGTGATGATCACCCAAATTGGAATTTTTGAGTGTTTTTTCGCCCCCGTTGTTTTTTGAGAAACCGATTATAATTATCGTGGATTCAATGGAATGAACATTACGTTTTTTTTCAAACCGAGATCCATTCTTAAACAAAAAAAGGACTTAATCGCGTTTGTTTATAACTTTCCATGTTATTTCAAAACCTTGAAGCTGTATATTTTCGATTACCTCACGACGGTCACAAGGACATACGTGATCTAATTCCATAGTTTTCAATAATCTTTGAGTTCGAATTCAAAAACTAGTCAATGATTCTTATAAACTCTGTCTGATCTATTTTCATAACAACAATCATGAGAAGTATGACAACTTGATACTAAAATTGTCATTCTTTTTGCAGTATTTTCCAACCGTCTGATTATATATCCCTTTATAAAAAACATATATTTTTCTTTCCCCAGAGATTATTCCCAAACTATAGCGACAGATTAAAGGAGAACCCCAACTTGGAGCACAAATAAATATGTTATTCACTTTTAACACGATGGCTGAATATGTCTATAGGTATACACGTTCCTATTCTAGTGAGCATACTTTGATAAATGTTATTAGAATAAATGCAGATGATGTAGCATTAGTGGCTCACGACAGAGGAACCATCCAAAAGATGGTTGATGAGCTGGTGGAAAAGAGCAAAGAGGTCGGACTGTTAATCAACAAGAAAAAGACCGTGGCAATGACAAATATTCCATCAACACCACCGAATAGCCATGTTATAAAGATTGATAGACAAGAAATCAACCTAGTTGACAACTTCGTCTATCTCGGAAGCAATATATCGTTTGAACCGAACAACACCAAAGAAATCCAGCGGAGAATAGGATCAGCATGGGGAGCTTTTACTCAACACCGACAATTTCTCACAGATCGTCGAGCTGCACCACGCCTGAAAAAGAGGGTCTTCATAGCTTGTGTAGTACCCTGTTTCCTCTACGGATGTGAAACCTGGGCTCTCAAAGTTGAAGAGAAGAAGAAGATTGACGTGGCGCAGAGGAGGATGGAGCGAGCTATGCTGGGAATTACGAGGCTGGATCGAGTTCGGAACGAAGAAATTGCCAACAGAACAAGGCTACCACGTGTGACAGAGCTTGCGTGGAAGAGAAAGGTCAAATGGGCAACAAAGGTCGCCAACGCGGATGTGAGGAAATGGTCACGGAGGATTTCTGAGTGGTTTCCACGTGGAGCAGAGTACAAGAGAGATGCAAAGCGACCGGTGTTACGTTGGGAGGACGAGCTGATGAGGAGACTCCGAGATGCAGGGTTGCCGGGTGGTATATGGATGCGAATGGCTAGATGTCAGAAGAAAGAGTGGGCTGCTTTAACGACTCCAGCAAGAAATCAGGCTTAAATTGAACTGAACTCTTTTTATCCTGTTCTTTGATATCTGGCTAGATAAATTAAATTAAATTAGAATAAATTATAAATTCGAGGGAAGTTCTGAAGATGTGCCCCGAAAAACTGTTTTCGGAAACTCCGCTCACTTTAGAAGTTCACACTGAGTAGGTAGTCTAAAAAACCAGCCAATCATAGACTCAGAAGAGACATTTCAAAACTATCAGATCATTTTGTGGACTAAGTTGATATGCAAAGATCTTTTATAGTACTTTTATGAAAGGTTCCTCTCTACTGAACCTATTTTGATGAATAACCCTTTTTCATTTCATAAAGTGCATAATAAACATTGTTCCAGTCACACCTATAGAATGACGAAGGTGTTTCTTTTTTCGAGATATCTGAATGACACGTAATCAAACACGTAACCCACGTATTGTCTCTTGAATTGTGTCAATTCGAGCGTAGCATGCAAAGCTCGTGAGCTTAGTGGTGTCTCTTTTAAAGAGAATGAAAGAAGGGTGCCTAATTCTGAGTCTGAGCCTATAAAACTGTTTCCTAATTTGTTGTTCTCTTGTTCTTAATGTTCTTGAGTATTCCTTTTCCTCTTCTCTTATTCAAACCAAATGATCTTCTTCTCATTCTTCTTCCTCTTCTTATACCTCCACTTATTTTTTTACGACTTTTCCCATTATTCTTCGTCAAATGTGCTCAACCAATAGACCATCGGTTCCGTATTAAAAATCAGTAATACTTTTTCAGAATCTACATATTTTTAGATAGAATGAGGTAACCTGATATATTTGATGCTCAGCTTATTACTTTTTAATCTTCCACTATTTGGGACCCTTCCCCCTTATTTTCTGTTGGAAGACCACCTCTTTCCTACTAATAAAACAATAAAACTGAACGGAAGACATTTCATTCCTTTTTTTATTCCATCTTGTCGTTTTCTCCCCAGAAAGTCCTTTTCGACACTAAAAACATAACCGACGAACATCATTTTTTGTCTTTTTTTCTGACGCTGTGTGTCCATTCTTCTTCTTCATTCTTCTCCTAAGACGTCAGCATGTTGATGAAGTTTTACAAGTAAAAAGAATGTATCGGAAATTAGTTTGACAGGAAAAACGACAGTGACAGTTTCCGTTATTGATAATAACTTGTGACAAAGTAATGAGAATAGGGAAGTGTTCCGCAGATGATCATGTTTTCCAAATCAGGTCTTGGACGAAAATGAGATACGTTTGAGAGATGTTGATTATGGGTACAAACCTCGTATTCTTGGCAATAGTCTCCAGATCCATTAGATTCAGATATTCAGTGTAATTGCATGATGTTTACAGACAACGAACAGTCCTTTCGAATCATTTTGCAGAAGC
Organism: Caenorhabditis brenneri; assembly: GCA_000143925.2. Classification (NCBI taxonomy): domain Eukaryota; kingdom Metazoa; phylum Nematoda; class Chromadorea; order Rhabditida; family Rhabditidae; genus Caenorhabditis; species Caenorhabditis brenneri. The sequence goes on from GL379943.1 coordinate 201,921, forward strand.
TTTTTAACTTCCGAATTCGGCCATTCATTATGAAAGATACTTTCTGTTTCCAGATGTGTGTCCTCTGGTTTTTCATTCCTCTCTCAAAAACATAGTATGAATATATTTTGATTTAGAAAATGCATTCCGCAAAAAAAGAAACCTTTTTTGACAAATTGATAGGTCCCTCGAAACGTTTTTCATGTCGTAGTTGCACGTCAACTGACAGAAACAATAAAAATGAGATTTATAGTGAAATTCCCATTTTGGAGTAGCTTCTCTTCTGTTTTGATTTAAATTCTCGCATAAAATGATGGGGTGCTTATAGAGAATAGAGTTTAGTTTGTCGTCAGTTCCTCGTGTTTCAGAAAAAAACGGTCCGAAAGGGGATCCAAAAAACGAGGAAGTGACAGTTTTCCTCCCAGTGAAACAGAAAGCATAGGAAATTGGTTGGAAATATACTCCGCTTTATTTTGTATTCCCACTTTCGGAATCGTGTCAGAAATTTTTGTCAAAGTTTCATTTGAATCTTAAATCTATTTTTTGAACGAACTGGCTCGGTAATGTGGATTTCACCGTATGGCTTCCTCTTGTTTTCCGAAACGATACCCCAAAAGCCACCCCAAAAGTCAGTCACAAACTACTGAAGTTCTTTTTTCCAACAAGACGACAATGATTATTCCGTCATCGTAACCCGAGAATCTTCTTCTATTTTTAGAAGGCCCACACTTTTCCAGGTATGAACCCAGCAGTCAATGTCTACTTCTACTTTTCATTTGTTTCCTTCTTTTCTTTTTCATTTCTGATCTCTTCAACATTTTCTCGACTGAAACATTTCGTCTGCGTGTGTTCCGGAACAGCGAGCCCACCCGATTAGACAAGAACATTTCCACTTTTTTCCATCCAGCTCTTTTTTTTCGTGACGGATGTCGTGACGTTCGGGGTGGACGAGAGATGAAAAGGAAGCTAATCAAGAGTTTCAAAAAGAAGAAAAAGAAAAAGAAGAGAATGCACAAAAGTTCAAATTAGAAAAGAAAGTTTCTCAACTCTTCAAATTTCCGGTCCGATTGATACTAGTTTTCGGTGTTTCTCAAGAATTCTCTTTCATTTGATTTCATTCTTTCATTACGCTTCAAATGGTTTCTAGAAGAATACTTTCGAATGAATTGAAACGGTTCTTTGGAGCTAGATAAACTCGTCAATTTGTTCATATTTTCTGTGTTTTGTATTCAATTGAAAGTAACAAAAGAGGTAGGTGGCTTGAGACCAGACTCCCTGCATTCTTTTTTGTATTTTTTTGTATTCTTCCAATCAAATCATTTTTAGAGGAGCACAGCTCATTTCAGGTAACAAAACATGTATCCACCCTCATCTAGACTTGACTTACTCATTTGAATGATATTTGAGAAAATAGTTCAGTCAATGAATATGATTCAGAAACATCAGTACATCTCTGGTCTTTCCCTCACAATCAAAGCCAACATGGTAATTCTAGTGATATCCAACTCTCCAAAAAGTTTTTATTAACAAGTCAAAAACCGATTCGTGCCATCAGAACAAAAGATCAGATAACCAAATTTCAGTAACCTTTCTTTTCTTATTCTATTTTCAGCGTTTTGACTAATTATGAACTCACAAAAAACGTACTCAGAAATTCAAACGAGCAAAAAAAGTTGGCCTACAAAAGAATGCTTTGTTCCGAACATAGAATGCGAGAATCCTGTTTTTCTGTTGATTTTTTCGAAAATCCAATGTTTTCGGGACACCAAAATCTTCATTAATATTTGAAAAAGTTTCCTCCAAGCGTTGTCGGATTACTCCTGAAACCTAATCACAACGAAAATTTACAGTACTTTTGCACATAAACCCAAATAGAACAGTCTTATTTAAGAAATGCCTGATGCCAAATACTTTTTATCAGGATTTTACTCTTTGAATGTTACTCTTCTTACCAGATTGATATGTATTGTTAGCATCACTCATGAATAGTCAGACCGTCAATATTATCCACCCTCTTCTAATCTTTCAGTTCTTTTTCTTCTTTTGAACCCATCCATTCAACTCAATACCTGGTTTTTCAGGTCAACCTTCACGTCATAAAGGTGTTGATCTATTCATTTTTCTCCTATCCAACCTCCCCGTAGACTTGTTTCATTGACATTTGCCAGCTCATCTTCTTGAATGATTCTCTCCCTTCTGACCGCCCACCTCCCTCCTGTGCAACCCGAGATGGGCGGCCCACTTCATAAAAGTTTTTGAAGAGACTTTCCACGTTTAGTTTCGTTTCGAGTTACTTCTATTCCTCCACGACTACAACCACGTCACCTCTTGAACTCGCCGTCCGAACTCGTTTTTGGATTCGTGGCTCCGCCCCTTTTCTCATCTCACATCGTCTCCTCTGATTTCATTCTTCCATTCATCTCCTCCCTCTTTGTGCAACGATTCTTTTTCGACATGATTCTTGTAATATTTCAGGTAAAATGTCGGCTCGGTGGTTCGTATTCATCGTTCTGTTGGCTGTTCTTTTCAATGCACAAAGTTCGGAAGCAATGTGAGTACGGTAGGAAATGAGATGCATTCAAGTGGAAAGAATCAAACAAAAAGAGAGAAAGTATATTCATAGGGATGAGTTGTTCATAAACATGTTGTGAAGAAACAAGATTCCTTTTGTTTTGTTTCAAAAGATTATCCTGAAGCAAGAACAATGTAGATTAGGATAAGGTCTAGACGTGATAAGTACAAGATAAGGAAGGAATGAGGTCATCTAAGTACGTTTTGAGAAGGAATTAAGAGTTTGTTCAAGAAATGATTATTTGGAACTTATTTGTACGTTGAAAACGAAGGTATTCTTTCTGGAGTGTTCTTATCAGCAAATTGAGATTTTCAAACTCTGAGAGTTAGCTTTAATCTTTCTTCCAAATTTGGTAACAGAACCAGAAATGATAGGATGAGAACCTGCAACAAGAGTTGTTTCGTTCTCTCATGTTCCCCAGAAGTACAATAAGAATGAGCATTTCGCACCGGAAACCTCCTTTCCAATATATATTTTTCTTTGAGTTCTTATTTTATTCTGACGCTTTCCAAAATTTTCAAAAAAGGAGGGGGTTCCCTTCGGAAATTGGTAGCCATGTTCAAAAAACGAACAAAACATTTTATGACTCAGTTCGAGAAGAATCGAACGAACACAAACCGAATAACTAATTCATCAATATCCAAACTCCTTCACTTTCTGAAGTTTGGGAATTCTAGTTCTGCTCTTGGTAATCCCGGAAATATGTAGGGTGCTTATAAGAAGCAATAAAATATCACATGCATTTCAATATTTTCAACATCTTTAATTAAAAACTCAGTTCAATTCCAATTAACCAATCTATTTTTTTCGGGATACGGTATATCCCGAAGAGATCAACCTTAAGATTGGTAGACATTAGTTTTTAGTGATGTTGATATGAATTACTGCGAAGTGAAATAAAAAATCGAGATTTCATGCTCCCCGATATTTTCAAACCATTACATCTTCTTGAACTTCTTTCATTCAGGCCACGTCCGGGACCAATGTCTCTGAGCAACACTCGTAATTGCTTCTTCTCCCCAATGGGATGTGTCTTCGTTCCGAAGATGTCACGTATCCGAAAGCTCTCTGCCGACTTTCGCAACGAAATCCCACCGCCCGACTACATTTGATATATTTTTATTCCACCGTGCTCCACGAACTTCGCCGCGCTTTTTATCGATTGGAGTTTTTCCCGTTCTCACCACAATTCATTCCTAGTCTCATCTCTTTTTTTGAAATCACTTTTCTAAATTCGGCATGAATCTACTGTGTTATTGAAATTACAAAACAAAGAAAAAAACAAGGAAAAATCACAGATCACGAATTGAGAAAATTGCGGAGAGAAAAGCAATGAAAGCAATCAAATAATGCACATAAATAGAGTACGCGTTCAGAGAAAAGAAAACCATAAAAAATATGAGCACATCAATTGAAACGGAAAGGACAATATTATAATTCGTCCTTGATGTCACTATAGTCCACGTCGTCCTCTTCATCGTCTTCTTCATCTTCAATTTCAGTCTTTTGTTGCGCTGCTTTCAATGCTGAAATTAGGAAAAATAACAGAATGCAGAAATAATAAAATTCGAAAATAATTTATTTCAAGCATATTTTTCGAAAATAAACTAAATCAAGGTAAAAGGCCCGTTTGTCAAACTAATAACATAGTTTTAATATCCTAAAAACCGTTTTGCTTCGTCAGGTATCGTGTCAGGATTAACATAAAGATCGACTAAGATTAAAGCAACAATTGCGATGCCGGTTAAAACATAAAGAACTGGTGATCCATGCCAAACGACGAAAGTGATGATGATGACGAGAGAAGAGAAGGCAATCATTTTGAGTTGTTGATCGATTGGCATAAATGGACGATCGGGAGAAGCTGAACCACAAGTGGAAATAGGGTTGGAAAGGGGTTAATGGACATGCACAGTATTAGGTCTAATGTGTTCGTTTGTACGGGAAAATAAAGTAGGGGAGTGTATGCATTTCTGAGAGGATCCGAAATTTTCCAAGATTTACCAGGATAGAAAGAAAGGGAATGACGCTGTTTTTTTTCTGAATTACTTCAGACCTCACAAGAAATGCATGTAGGTACCCATTCAGCAAGCATGTTCCAAAAATTATTACTTTCTTAGAGGAAAGGGGTCCTGCGGGTTCGTGAGAACTTTAGTGAGAATAAAGGCAAGAATGTTTCGGGAATTCATTTTGAATGTTTGATAGGAATATATCTTTTTTACAATCGCATTAGAACTGCAAGGAACCTAAAACTCAGTACTTTCTTGCCAAAAATGCTCCTCTCCGTTTTTTGAGAGATTATTTTTGTTAAAATCAACACTTACCTTCCACATCAAGTTGGCAATTTTGATTTTCATCTTTTTTGAATCCTTCTTTACAATCACAATGATATGATCCTATTGTGTTGATGCAAACTTCGTGATCTTTGGTACATGCAGACTCATTCGAACACTCATTTACATCTTAAAAACAATACCGGAGCTTTTTTGTTGAGAAATCGACTGTCTTACCTGTACATCCTTCACCTTCCGTCATTGTCCATCCATTTTTACACTTTGTGCATCCTGTTGGATTTTCAGATGTACATGTCCCAAGGCATCCTTCGTGACATTCTGAAATTTTTTATTAGATGTCTAATTAATTTCAAAAAAAAGTTGCCTCACTTCTACAAACGACACCTTGTTCTGTTCTTGATTCTTCGAAATATTCAGAGTCACAATGTCTACACAGATTTCCAGTGTATCCGGAATCACACTTGCATTTTCCACTACCTTCACGGCTTCCATCACCCTGTAATTTTATTTTGTTCACTGAAAAGCAGTTTTGAAAAACTTACGTGGCAAGAACCTTTTCCGGAACAAACATCGGCACCCATGTTCAATCCCGGACACTGCTCACATGTTTTTCCAAAGTGACCATTAGGGCAGCACACTGCAAAAACTCTTTTAAAAATGAATTTTTTGTTAATTTTTTTTACATTTGAGTTGCTCCACACAAAGCCAAATTGACATATTGTTTTGTTGTTGATTATAATAAAACTCTTCAATTGTTTCTTCATGTCGTTCCAGCTGGGAAGCGCACTGAAAATAAGATTAATGAGAATTTCAGCACCTAATTTAATCAAAATTATTTACTTTAAACTCGAGTTCACTAATGCCTGTGAATTTGTCAATATTGGGCAAAGATGACTTTTTGCAGACGCCTTCTAGAACTTCAATTAACCGAGTTTCGCTGAAAGCATATGCTTGTTAATAGTAAAAAAAACATTTAAAAATAAACGAAATTACCTTGTTTTATATTTTCCAAGGTTCTTCTCTTCCCATGCAGTATCTCCACCTGCAAAATGATGCCGTTCAGTTTTCTTCAGACCCTGAAAAGCTTTGAAAACTTGATTTTGAAACAAAAACAAGGCAACTCACTTCATCAAATGTGCTGACTAAGAAGTTACACGTCCTGCATTTTTCATTTTTGATGACTACCTCTTTTTGTGATGCTATGGCGATCGATACAGCGATGAGAAACAATATTCGACTCATTTTTCACCCTGTAAAACCATGAAATTAAGAAAACTCGATAAAATTTAATGACAAACCGTTATATTAGAGAAGTACACGCAGTATAACCGCGCGGCCGAATGCACTGCAGTGTGTCTACAATGGCCAGTTTCTCGGCCATTGTGAGTGAAAAAAAGAGAGGAAAGAGAGAAGAAATACGAACAAATATTGGCTTTGGTCGGGATTACTTTCGAACAACGGCAGTGAATTATTTGATAAATATAAAAAGCGAAGAATGGGAGTACTAAAATTTTAATATAAACTTTTCTAGTAGAAAACCAATAATGAAAATTCAGCATTTAAGCACTTCTCTGAGTTTTTAAACACCACAGAATGGCCAAAAATGCGTGTAAGCTGATATACTGTTAAAAATTATCTCTTCGAAAAAATACTGTCGTAGTATCGGACGTTGAGTACGCGCACATGATTTGGAAACTCTCACGCAAACATGCACACGTAATCTGTAGAAGTTTTTTCAGCAGAATAAACGAAAAATATATCTGGAGTTATGTTCTTCAGCTCTCGTTCAAATCTAGTGTTTAGAGAATGAGGCAGAGTCACTAACTCGTTGAACCTACACTAAATCTCCATCCACCGGAACAAACGAACGAATATTTTTTTTCAAATTCTCGATAAGCATCTTCAATTATCATGCTTGCAAGCTTTGAAACAAGCTAGAAAAGTTGGGATGCTAAGCTCGAGAGCATGAAAAGAAGCTGGTACCAACTTATCATGGTCATAGTAAAGATGCAAAACTGAGTAATGTTCAACCTGATGATTATTCGAAAAAAAATTAAAAATACAAATATGATCCCATAATAGAAAAAAACACCTACATATTCACAGGTCACGAAAATGCATAAATTAACATCGAAGCAGTAGGATGTTTGACAATGCATCAAAAATAAAATCTTGTTGTAAAAAAAGCATGGTCAGTAGGCACTATTGTTTCAATTCTTTCAATGGCATTCCATCAAACGACACATCGAAGAACATCGTTCGTGAAGCCCTGTTATTCTTGACACTTCGCACGATTCGATGGGCGGCTCCCGGGAGGGAAAAGATGATTCAATTTCGCGAGGAATTGGTGGAAAAGAGCATAGAATAGTAAGAGAGGTTCAAGACAGTCCTGGAGGACAAATACGAAGCCGTAGTGGATGTTTGAAAACAAAGATGAGCCGACACAAAACAATGAAAAAGGAACCCGAAATGCGGGAGAAGGCAATGTCTTTTCAACTCTTAGTTCGTGTCAAAAAGCAACCGTTCTCCCCGTTTTCATTGACTTTTCACACTGTATACCTAGTGTTAGTTTGCAGAAAAAAGCATGCGACTGTAAAAAAGTGTTTGTTGCCAAAAGCGGACAGCGCTCCTTCAGCTTTTGGCTTCTCTCCTCTCACCTCAGCCGGGCGCGGCTTCTTCCCCCAATAATTCGCTTGCACTGAATGTCCATCTTTTATTTACTCTTCTCTTTTTGTGAGTCGGCCGGACGACAGTCCTTCGGCTCTTGATCTAGCCTTTGTTCCAGCGCCCTTTGCACCTTTTCCTCCCATTTCTCAAGAGCTAACAGGCAGACGGCCCGTATCATTTTTGGAATGACACCCACTCGTCTAGCCCTCGTTTTCTTTATCCAAAAATTTATTTTTGTTTTTGTTTCCTTCTTGGCTTACTGTAAAGATGTAGCAATCCTAATTTTCACGGAGGAAAAAAACGTAGAGTATATACCATTCAAAGATGAAATCATTTTGGAACATTCCAAAAGCAAGGACCAAAGCATACAAACTGAAACCAATAATCTGAACATCCGTTATGATTTGTCTGGATTTGTGAGAAATGATCAGAGTTTGAAAAGCAGAGTTAGATATCTAGATTCTAAAATTAATTTTATGATGTTCACAGTTTCCGTGTTATCATCAATCAGATTGACGAATATCATGTTTCAATAACTCAGATACAGTAAGCTTTGATCCCCATAAACCTGTGGCATAATCTTGAGACCCATCTTTCCTTGACTGAGAAGTTTTTCAGTCACTGCTTCTTATGAATTTCAATCTTCGAATGAAAAATATTAACTCATTCTGCACGCATTTTTTGTCGGTCAAGATAGACAGTCAAAGTGCCCAATAAGGTCAAGATGTGTCCAGGAAATAAATATAAGTTGTGCTCAATATAGCAGTTTCCTTGAGATTTTACAACACTTTATCTGGGTTGGAGTTCGTGAATATCCTAACCATATTTATTCTATTATATCGCCCTTCTAGTTATCATTCTATTTCTTCTTCTTCAAGTACCCATGTTTCATGTAAAAATATTTAACACCTCTCTTGATCTACCTCACTTGAAAATGAATTCTCAATATGCCACGTCATTTTTCCCACTTGAAACTCCAGTTCCGTTCTGCTTACCCTTGTTGTTCTTGATAATTGTCCAGTTCAAAATATCAAAAATCCTTGTTCTTGCTCATTGAAGTGGCCGCTAAAAAAGTGATCGAAAGAAAGTAGAAATGTGTAGAGACTCAGAGAAAATATGGTGATTCCTATGTGCATACTGTCGGGTCGACCTAGTGTGTGTCATCAGCTTGTGGCGCCTTTTCTGAAGAGCAGCGAATCGGAGTATGGCATGAAAAGAGTGTGTAAGAATAAGAGACTGAGAGAATACATGAGAAATTCCGGATGGAAAATCCGAACCGGACGAAGCGGGCATGCCGGAGAGAGCATCCGTTTGTGAACGATACTCCGCCTCCGATAAACAAGACAACCCTCTTCCTGAACCATAATCTGAACTTTCGTCTATTTAATTTTATTGTTTCCTCGTTCATTCTGCACATTTACAGGCAGAATTCATACGGCACTCGGGTACATTCACAATGAGGTTACTGTATTCATTTATTTATTTATTTGCTTGTTTTGCTTCTTCACTTTCAGTCGGTGTTCTTCCTATTCCTAATGAACATGCAGCTAATATTAAAGCAAAATTTGATGGTGAGTTCATTTCTTTTTTTTTTGAAAATTAAGTTTCGTATAAGCCTTCATTTGAAAGATTTTTGAATCTATGTTAATTTTCAGATTACGCGGAGCATTATTTGCTGCCAGAAGATTTTCATAATGCAGAAACTGCTCCAGTAAAGAAACCAACAGATGCGGAGATCGAATCAATGCAAAACTCTTTACTTTTCGAAGGAGATATAATGGGTGTTCCTGAAATTGAAAAGTCAGATATTCTGAAGAGACTCCGAGATGACCCACTTGTTGATGATGATGAAATTTTCAGAAAACCTGTGAGTATATTTACCTATGAAAAGACCTATCAGATATCGTAATCTTCTAAAAAACATGATTTTTTAGTTCCATAGTGCTCTCAACTTGGTGACTTATCCTGATAAGTTGTGGCCTGAAGGACAAGTTCCATACATGTTGGAAGAAGGAATGACAAATGAGTGAGTTGAAACACCTTTTTTTTCAAAAGAAATGAAATCTCGATTATTCAGTCAGAGAACAGCAATTGCCCAGGCATTTGATGAATACAAAACGAAGACTTGTGTTCGTTTTGTTCCAAAAACCGATGATGATTTCGATTATATCTATGTGAAGAGAAACGTGGCTTTCGGATGTTCTTCCTATGTTGGTAGAGCTGGTGGTAATCAGACTGTGTCGTTGGAAGTGGATAAATGTTTTTCAAAAGTATGTTTTTGAACTAGTAAACAAGAGAAATATTATGGCACTGAAGAAATCATAATTAAAGGTTACTGTAAGATTTTTTACTTCCAAAGAATTATGTTTAATTATTAAGGTACCTTCATTTTCAGGGGATCATCGCTCACGAACTGATGCACGCCCTCGGCTTTTTCCACGAACATTCACGAACTGATCGAGACGATTTTGTAGATATAAACGAAGATAATATTCGACCAGGAATGATGCGTAATTTTGAAAAGTATCCACGTAAAATCATCGATTCACTCGGAATGCCATATGACTATGAATCTGTAATGCATTATCACAAATTGGCATTCTCTCGGAATGGAAAACCAACAATTGTTCCAAAAGACAATGAAGCAGATGTTGGACAAAGATATAAACTTTCGGATATGGATTCGAAGAAAGTTAATAAATTATATCAATGTGGAGAATATTCGAAAACCTCCTCCTCCACTACAACAACTACAACAACTACAACCACAACTACAACAACAGAAGAGCCAACAACAACGATAAAAGAAGAAGAAAAAGAAGTTGAGAAGAAAACAGAGAATAAGAAAACATCAAGTACTTCAACAACAACAACAACAACAATGAAACCAACTACAACCACAACTACCACGACACCAAAACCAGTGGAGAGATCTAGAAATAAGAGTTAGTTTGTCAGCTATTGATAAGGTAATCAAATTCATTTTATTTCAGAATGTGAAGATCTCAACGCACATTGCGGAATGTGGGAACAACTCGGTCACTGTCAACACTCTGTCAAATACATGGCTCATTACTGTAGAAAGGCATGTGGTCTTTGTGAAGTTGAACACACAACAACTACTACTGCCAAACCACTTCCACGTAACAAAGAAAAAGAAAACAAATCATCAACCTCTTCATCTGTGACCTCATCAACTCCACGTACTACAGTAACCACCACAACACAACCAAAAGAGAAATGTGAGGATAAGAATTTGTTCTGTAGTTACTGGGCAAAGATTGGAGAATGTAACAGTGAGAGTAAGTTTATGAAGATCTTCTGTAAAGCATCATGCGGTAAATGTTGATGACTCTAATATTATATTTCACAAATTAAATACCAATTATTCCGGGTTACCGTCCGTTTTCAATGAACCAACTCCTCCCATCCGGTTCATTTTCCCTCAATTTTCTTTCGTTTTTATTCCTTCCCCAAATGTCTTTCATTTTAATTGTAACGACCATGTCGTAGTTTCTCCAAAAATGTATCCTATTTCATTGTTGATTCATATAAATTATTGATATAACATAAGAATGCACAGATGAAAAGAAAGAAAGAATGATGAGGAGGTGTTGAAAATGAATGAATGAATGAAAGAAAAGAAGGTTCAAATACTCGTTTTTGTTCAGAAAAGACCGAGGACTGTGTCGTTGGCAAGACCCATATCATATAATTGTTTCAGTTTTGCTAATTGAGCATGCTCATCAAATGTCTCAAATACTGATGGAGCTGAGAATACAATTCCTGAAAAATTAATTTTTTTTTCTTCTTTTTTGGATCATTATGTTTTAGGTGCAGTCTTTAGGAGGATTCGATCAACCTCTTCACCTCGACAAGTTGAATTTATTATTCCTTGGATTTTCATTCCTAGGTACTATTTTATGTTAACATACCAATTGTACCACCGACTGTTGCTCCAAAAAACCCATATAGTAGAAATCGATCGACAACACTCGCAATGAATTTCCAATCATCTCGGAACTAAAAAACATAAACTATTCTAAAGTTCAAAAAGTTTCGAAAATGTTGCTCACCTGCTTGGTTATCTCTTCATCTCTGCGATTCTCCGTAATGAATTCTATTGCATCGATTGCTCGTTGAGCTTCCGGTGACAGCTCATCATCTAACTCATCACTTTGAATTCGCACTTTTCGGCAACTATCTCTACAAATTATTGAGACCTCAAGATTTGTTTGTGTTTATGATCACTTACGGGTTATGAGTATGTCTACATAATGGATGGTGTTCTCCTGATCTCATTGGATTCTCTTCTACACTTGGACCTGTTTCCAACAGTTTTCGATGTGTCTTCTGAATTACATTTTTTCGATGAGGTCGTTGCATGCACATCAGAAGTGGAAGCCACTGAAAAAGTCATTTTTGAGTTCTTTTCAAAGAATAAAATATACTTACATCGAGAAAAACCTTTCGAACCCATGGAGGAAGTCTGTGTGTGATTGGACTTCGGAAATAGATGTTACATATAATTGTGGTAACCATGATAGTGATGATATTCAGTACAAAAGTGAGCAAGAGATATTTAGCAACCAGTGGAATTGAAGAAGACGTTGGAGGTAGAATTTTAGAAACTAGAAGTAAAAACACAACGATTGAAAGCAATACATTCATTGTCAATCCCATTTTCTCTCCAGAAGCTGTTGGAAGATAGAAGACGGTGACATTTAGAAATGCCATCAAAACAGTTGGAAGAATAAGGACGACTGTATAGAAGAGAGTCTTCCGCCGTATCCTGATTTGAAATTCTATTCGACTTCTATCCGATGTTAAAACTGCTGGTCCGTCCATCATATCCCATATTGAACTTGTGGAATATTCCGAGAAATCAACCCTATCAGCTGTCAGGAAATCCAATTTTATCTCGTCCTTGTTGTACTGAAAACTTAAAAACTAGAATCACTTCTTCCAATTTTGAATCAAATTATATGGTTTTTTGACAATTCTTGGTATAACGTTTTCTACTGTAGTTTTGAATTTAATTTGCTTGTACTCACCGTCCAACTTCCGAATGTTAAACTGCATAACTGGTCATCAAATGGAAAAAACTCGACATCAATAATGCAACTGCTCTTATAAATTGCTGGTGGTACCCACAAAACTGTTCCTGTGTTCAAAATCAGAACATTACACATGAATGACACTTCATAGTTCCCATCAGCACTGAAAAAAGCTTTTATTTATTGATTCGAATGAAAACACAAAACTTACTTGTTGAAAAGTACGATATCTGGAAGCCAAACTTTCTCAGGAGCTACGCGAATCTGTGTTATGTTGGCATAGTCTCTTGGATCCCATTTCAGTTGGAAATCGTCCCATTTCATAGTCAACCATACATTTGTATGCATAACTTGTTCTTTTTCATCCACATTGATTAAAAGAACAAGTTGCATTCCAATTTTGACAATCATCGGAAGTTCGGATCGATTTCGAACTGGTTGAACGAGTGAGTTGTATCCACGAAATAAGTCAACCATCAGACGATCTTCGGCGTCGATGTCTTCGCCAATGACAGTATTTGGGAGAAGGCATACTGAAAATGTTCAAACTTTCTGAGCATACTTCATACTTTTTACTTTTTTTTCAGTAATAAGCTTGTTGTTTATTATTATTGCCAGGAACAAAAAGCGAAGAAAACAAATAAAGGTCCGAAGGCAACGGACAAACACACTCTATCAAAAGAATAGGAATTGACTCAACTGGAAAATTGAAACGTCTGCGTTTTCAGAATAATTCTTAACCTCAAAAACAAAAGTATTATGCTCCTTATTTCTTTCTCTTAACAACATCTTCCTAAACCACAATGTTGCGCCAATTAGCTGACCTAGAATCAATTCTGAATGACTAGCTTTGGTTTTTTCGCAAACGACACTTCCCTCATCATTTCCCAACTTTAATACATTCTTTGACCACTTTCGAAATACTCTAAAACCATTCCATTTCTATTCTTTATTCGTCTTTAAACATGTTCTTTTTCCTTTTTTCTCTTTTCTGACATACTACTTTTTGTGGCCCATCATCCATCGTTGCGTCCACTCTCGACTACCTAATCCTTGCCAAAGGCATCAAAATAAATCCGCGTTGGTGCAATTTCTTTTGCCGTTTGTTCGGGCTCTTTCTATCTTCATATTAAAATTTCTCTCTTTTTTAAGAAAGGAGGTCCTTGCTCGTTAACTTTCTAGAAGTTTTTGCTTCTCCCTAATTCAGGTTACACACTTTCTCATTCTGTTTTTGGTTTCTACTGTTATATTCTCTTTCAAACAAAGCAAAAAACGGAAAAGAAGTGTTCTTGTCACAAATTGTCATACGAACTGCGGCACCATTTCGCTCCAGGGAATTGGTGTGGACAAAAGAAAAAACGAAAATGAGAGAGCGAGTTTTGGAGCAAATTTGAAAGATGGAAGTGAAAGTTCGAGAACATTTCCATGATGATCTTTTATGACGTGGAATAAATGAAAATGGAATAAGAAAGGGGACAAGTGGAGTGGAAACGTACATGACCATTATTAAGAAAAAGACAGAGAAGAAGACGATGGAGTAGCCAAAAGAAAGAGCACACCACGTAAATTTGGGAAGTCTCAGACTAATTGAATGAGTAGTTTGTTTGAGTGGCCACTACTTTACCACATAGATTTACCACACACGAAGATGGACAATAAAGGTTTTTATGGTCAGAAGCTAAAATAAGAATATATGGAATCTCGAGAAAAAAAGAGGAAGTATGGAATAACGGAAGACGGGTTACTGTATTTCAACATCATTTGTGACAAATGTACCCTAATTGATTAGACTGCCTCAGTGGAATTTCAAAGTATTCTTGAAACACAAAAAAAAACGAATTCAGCATAATGTCTCTGTAGCCCTTTCTTCGCTTATCACCGACTGAAGTCATGGTTTTTAAAATACCTTAGAATTTCATCAAACATCTGCTCTCAATGTATTTTTGGACAGGTTCTCTGTTTCCACTTAGCTTTTAAGGTTCATCAGAAAACATCGAATTCTCGGTCATATCTATTTGAAACTTCCGAATTTTCAGGATCAACTCAAATTTATTTCCCATGGTTCTAAAGAAGTTGTTCATAAATATTAAGTCTTCTCTTAACATTCTCTCGGATCACCATCTAATTAAAGCTATAACTACTGGATGTTTGTATCTTTCATTTTCTGGAAGTCTCAGTTTTTCAGTATGTTTTTCTTTTCATTCAAAAACGAACTGACCTGTCAAGAACACTACAAAACCGAGCGTTTTCCACCATCCTCCACCTCCACCTGACGGCATTCTCTCGTTCCACCAAACAAAAAAAACGATAGATTCAGCTCATTAGAAGTGCGAAAAGAGTAATAATAATAGAAGAATGGGTGCCACTTGTGCTTTTCGACCCGACGATTTTCGAGTGTCTTCTCTTTCAGATAGTTATGATGATGAGAGGTCTTCTTCTTTTTTCTTCTTCTTACTACTTGTGTTTCTTTTCAACGACGTCGTCTTCCTCGTTCTCGTCGTCGTCGTTGTCTTCTACTTCGTCGCAAAATGGAAGAATCAGTGCGACGAAAAGATTGTTCGAAAAGAAATGATATAGACACGACCGAAGAGGAGCAGGGGAGCTGCAGAGCACAAGAAACAGAAGAAGAATAAGCACAAGGAGAGAAGGAATGAGCAGCCAGTGTAAAAGAATTGAGGCCCGGCAGTGCCCGGACCCGCCTCTGAGCTGACTCGGGACTCGATGGTGTCGCACCAACTGTTCTGGCCATCTGATCCGTCTGATTGAAGCATGAACGGAAAAGTAGTAGTAACAAGAGAGAAACACCATTTTTCTTTTATTTCTACCAAAACACACACCTTAAGGGTGTTGAAATCTAAAAGCAAATATATACGTATAATAACGAGCTATATAAATCTCAACATATAAAACTTATTGGGGGGTGAAAATGGTGCGAAGAAAAGAGAAACACAATAAATGTACAAGATGATTATGATAGACGGGAAAGAAAAATGACGAAAAGCTCGTTGGAAAATGGAATGGGCTATCAAAAAGAGAAGATCTTTGCTGACCAGATTCAGTATCACGGCAAAAAAGGGACTATAATAAGACTAGGGGAAGTATGGTACCTACAATTTATACATAAATGGTCTAGTCTCGAACTTTAAAAGAACGAGTTTCTGACACTAAACTTGGAAAAAAGGGAATGCTTTCGTTAATTTGTATTAGATTTTTGAAGAAAAATTGGTTAAAATTAATCGAAATCGCTTCCCAAAACAAAAAAAACTGACTATAATACGGTAGGTGAGGGGAATGAAAGATCTATGGCAATAGAAAATACAAAAAGGACAAAACAACTAAAAGTTATTATAATTATGTTACTCTTTGTATACTTTGAACTTTGGAAGGGGCCGGAAAAACGGGCGGGGTATATAGGGAACACTGGAACGAAAAGTGGGATGAAAAAAATGATAGATGAAGCGAAATGAGTATAGGAAAACAATAGACACATAGTATTAAACTGGAAAATTACTGAGATGTACAACGTATAGACTATCTACAAGTGACCATTAGGATATGTATCCGATTATCAGACGGCGGAATTCCGACCTCTTTCTTCAGGCCAAAAGTAGAACTTCTTCAAAAGCCGTGATGTCATCTGAAAGCTGATTTTAAGAAAACTTTTTGATAGTAGGATATTAACCTCTGGCATTTGTTTTAGAATATTCGCTCCTTGCGACGTCTGAAATCCTGTTGCGACTTTCTTGTTGACCTCAGTGAGTAGTTCAACAACATCCATGTCTTTTGCGTGAAGAGAGAAGACTTCACAGACAGCTTGAATGAACCATGACCCACGAGCACTGTTTCTCCAAGACACATACTGAGCTGTCGTTGCATAGGCAATCAGCATATCGGCCTGACTTGGCTTTTTTCTCCATACTTGCTAGAAAAAAAAGAATAGCACGTTTTCAACAAGATTAACGACGACGGAAATTCAATTATTTGTTAGTGATGCAACACAGATAGTCGAAATACATTCAATTAACAGTTTGTCTTTTTGTGCACTTTTTCAGATTTTGTATTTTGAGAATGAAAGAACAAACATATGCAATAAAACTTACCTGAACTTGTGGCCGAACACATCCGAGAAAGTTGAATAATGGTCCATCATGATTAACCCATCCACGGCGAAGAGCTGCCGACACACCATCCACTGAATCTAAAACTGGGAATCCATTGTCACGGCGTTCTGTAAAATGAAAATGTTTTTAACTGATATTAATCAATTTTTAATATCTATTCCAAAAACCTACCGCCTCGACATGCTTGTACGAAGACCAGTTTCGGTTTATTTGCCAACCGTGGAGCGTTTGCAGCATTCAGAAGATCATATAGATCGTGCACATTTACAGGGACATCATCCACACCTATGATGACATTCTCTTCTCCATGAGATAGTATAACGAGTATTGCTGAATCTCCATGCACTTCATTCCTCGCGAAGTTTCGAATTTTATTAATCATATCCTGCAATTTTAGTATGAATATCGGAAAATGTATTTCATCCTCACTCTTCCTTTCAAATTTTCCTCGCATATGATTGTGTATCCCATACATCCGAACAAATTTGCCACATTATCTTTGTCTGCATTGGTACCATTTCGTCTTGGCATCTGATCGAAATGCTCGTTGTTGATAATGAGGCACAAACCGCGAGGGGTTGAAAAGTTGCGATACATTGTTTTTTCGTCAAATATACGGTGTATGGTAGGGGCATCTACATAGTTCATGTCATCTTCGTGGAAAATGTATTGTGGTTGAGCTCGATTTCGACCCGAACTGTAACCAAGAGAAGAGCATCCAGTGAACGAAGAATTAGCAGATGCTTAAATTAATTTTATTGAGTTCTAGTGATGAAAACAAGATAACACCTTAATATTAAGGCTAGTAAATACTTACATGGTTGACTGGGAGCAGAATTTACAGGAGATGTGTAATTGAGCCGATCTGATGTTTGAAGAGGACGAGACGACCGAGAACTAGATCGCGCTCGTGAATAAATATCTTGATAGGTGGATGTGAAGGATGAAATGGAAGATATACTATCTCGGTGGACACGGGTTGGTGACGTGTAAATCGAAGGACTTAAAGCTCTACTACGCCGTTGTAGCGATGGAGACATCGGACATTGGGCTGGAATGGGATGAGTGTCGAGCCTGTGAACAGATTGGCAATTTAAAAGGAATAAACTACTGGGAACGTACGGTCTAGCAAGAGGTTTGAGGACATCGGCAAGATCGTTATGTCCCGTGTCGCGGAGAGCATCATAAAATGCGTCGAACGCCACATCTCCACGTCTTTGAACCGCTTTCACAATTTCTTTCCGCTTGTCGCGTTCCGTCCGGCACGACTACAAAACATCTGTTTAGAGTTTAAAGTGAAGTACTTTTTTTTCAAATAGGATAACTGAACTCACATTTATGACATCGCCATTATCAGCGTTGAAGACTTGCTTGGCAATCAGAACATCGAGGATTTGTTCAACTTGGAGTTTAGCAGAAAAGTTGTGTATGTTCCTTTCCAGCAAACTCCTTCTATCTTGACGCATCATCCTTGCCAACGGTAGATCGTGATCGACCCGTCGCAGAATTTGTTTCTTGGATTGTGTCTGGAAAATTGTTTGTATCAAATTTGAAAAGAGAGAAAATAGCAAAGTGAAGAGATCGTAAACACTGCAAGAACATTTCATATGGTTCTAGATTGCGTAAGAAATCGGAGAAAGTTTAGCAGTGTATAACGGAATAGACGACAGAAAAAGTTTACGATGGCTCGCTTCTTTCAAAATGAAAAGACGCAATGAATAAAAGAAAATGATTCACACATCTGGCAAACAGTTCGGATTTCTGGGAGATAATTGAGGCAGAGCAGGTGGCACGACTAGACGAGATGTACCGAAAACAAACCGGATAAATTGAGAAACGAAGGTCATTGAATAACGAAATACCAAAGAGGTGGTACGAAATCAACCGGTCTTAGGAAATTGACAAATGTGAAACTCAAACAGTTATGGAATGAATGAGAGTCTAGGTCTTATTGAGACATTTTGATATTTACCTCGGCTCATGAAAGTAGTCTATTCCAAACTTGAAATTTCATCGTAAAATTAATATAATGCAAAATTGTGTAACCTTATAATGGCAATGCAGCAAAAGAAGAATAAGAGGTCATTTAAAAATATAATATTCAATGAGATTGTGGTTTGGTGAGTGGGTGCCATGTATGCCACATTAAAGAAAGCACCGACAAAGAAAATAAAGTGGCTGCACCCACTATTCACAACACATATGAATAGGGTAAGAAAGGTCAATGCGAATTTGGAACCGAAAACGAGAAGGATGTGCGCATTCAGAGAAAGATTAAAAGAAAACAACTTGAAGTTGTTGGCGGCTTAGAATTTTGTTGTGCATCATTAGTGACGGTTAATTCGCAAAATCAATGACCCAACTGACATGCGCGGCAAAGTTAAAAAGAATCAGCGAAAAACATTACTGACATAAGCAAAATAATATATCCTTCGGCATAAGGAATGTTCGAAGTTGTTTTAAGATTTAACGCTGCAAATAAAGAAAATAACATCGTCATCAGCTAAACAAATTTAGTAAGCATGGGCAAGGATATAGGGATATAAAAGAAGCGTAAACCGCATTAAACATGCAATTATTCGAAAGCTTCTATTTGGCGGCTGCATATTTCTGTCAATAGAGCGCAGTTTCTCACAAATTGGTAAAGCGCGTTGCTGAAGCATGGGCGTGGTTGCCGAGCACTTGATAAGTGAAATCAATGAGTGAAGATTCAAGTCATAGATTTGAGTTAAGATAACAATGAGTTAAAAAGAAAAGCCAATGAACGTCGGATATTGAAAAAGTACAGTAACCACTATAATTAAAAACGATAAGCTCTATTTTTCGAGGGCAATAAAGCCGGTATTGAAGGACACCTTCGATTCGAAGTACTCGCTTTTATGGTAGATAGGAAGCCGTCATTTTTTGGCGACTTTGGACGCACCATTTTTAGGAACATGTATAGCAGAACAAAAGATCCAAAAGATGGCCTTTTGTCACTCTTCATGAAATCGGTTATATTAAAATCCATCATTCATTCAGCAGACCCTCGTTTTCAAGTTTTTCCCCATCAAAATAAATATTTTCAATTAAAGGTTTCTATTTTAAATAATCATACTTTACTAGCTTGGCATTCAGGCTAAATTAATTAATTTGGAGTAGTGATGTATTGTCCAATACGATGTGGAAGGTAATACAAGTTCTCCCAAGAAGCGGCTTCCTTATTCTTTTTGAATTCCGTAATGAAATACCCATGTCCAGAAATCAGAGATTTGGCACGGTTTTTACGACAGTCCCCACCGTTGAACCTAAATAAAAAAGTAAAAATAAGTTTTCAATTTTTAAAAAAACTGACTCCTGTTTTTTGTACGAAGCAGACTCAACGAACAAAAAGTTATTAAGCTTGTGGATTTCTCCTGTATTCGAGCTGCCAGGCTCCTCGATCTGAAAATGCAAATGCATTTCTGCAACTCAACTCAACCTTACCTTACTCAATCCGAATAATTCATCAAAATACTGATAGTGAATATTTTGATCTTCGAAGGAAGACTGCTTCAGAGTTACAGCTACTGCCAAATACGTCTTTGTTGCTCCAGTCGGAGACTTAACAATTTGAATTCGATTAAACACTTTCAGTTAAAAAAAAACTTATATTGTCAAACTAAAAGGCTGATCATTAAAACAGTATCTGAAAACTCACAGCCTTTTCACCATCACACGTCTTGCTTGCAGGAACTTTACAAACAGCCATTCCAAGAATTTTTCCATTCTGATTCGTCCAAAAGATGTAAGCCTCCTTGACAATGTATTTACTGTTTGCAACCGATGCTTTGGTTCCACCGTTGCTCACGTCCTCTTTTGGTGTATCTCCGGCATCACATTCTTGCTTTGATACGAAACGGATTTTGAACTGTAAATTCAAAAACCTTTCAATCATATCCAAAAATTTGATATTAAAAGATCCACCTCTCCTTGAGCTGAGACAGCAACCACAGTAGTTATCGCGAGAAGAAGGAGAAATTTCATCAAGTATTTCGTCTAGAGAAGAAAACTCTGATATTGAATTCAATAGATGAATAACCCACCAACAGCGATGTACAGTTGGAAGTACTGAATTCTCCACGCCACATCGTTCACTTTGTTGTACTATCCACGTTTTAAACTCATTGGATGTGTATGTTCACGTTTTATTAAATATGTTTAATGAATATTTTAATTATACTAAAACCTAATATAGGTTAACTTCATTGTAGTTTTTATGTCGTCAGCTTTGAAACTTTGATTGTTTTGTCAATTTCCGTTGGAGCATTCGCTCTTGCTTTTTCAATTGCTTTTGCCTTTCCTGCCTCGACTGCCGCAGTTGCTATTTCCTGAAACACTTTTCTTAAAGGGCCCACTCCAGAAGGTACTAATATTTCCAAATGGATCGATACAGAAAGTGATAGGGATGTGTAAACAGCTCGAACAAGTGTTCAAAGTTGATTTTGGAGCGAGATACGAGCCTCTGGTTTTCGAAATAAATGGTTGGCGAATTCATTCCTTATGTCTTTTCCATAGGATCCGCGAGAAATTGCAATGGAGGAAATTGTGATCGAGCAGAGTATATTTTTTCTACTTCAGGATACTGTATCTCCCCCCAAACTTGTACAAAACCTCGAATGGATCACACGGGTTTTGCTTGTGATATGAGAGCAATATTACATTAAAGAAATAATGTAATAATCACTTTTAGCCTCTATTCTAAGTGGAACAGTCTGGAAACAAATCTATCAAACAAGCAGCAATGATTTTCTACCGATTTCCAATAGAACATCCGAAAACAATGAGTTTAACGAAAATCAAACCTTAAGTAGAGGTGTGAAAATGTCCCATTCCATGACAACGTTGTTGTTATCAAACTCTGGATCTTTTTCAAGTATTGGAACGTCAGCCGTTTGCTTTTCAGTATACTGGAATTTCAATAATACGTAATTGAAAAGATATTATCAATACCGGCAAATCTGTAAAATCCCTTTGGAGAACAAGTTTATCATAAAATTTGTAGTTCTTCACATCTGCGTTACTCAATTCTTTCAACTGAAATGAATTAATATACATGAGCAAAGATTTGAATACAATCTTACCAATCTACTCCTTCTGAATTCTAAATATTTATTCTCTAAATCTTTGTTCAACTTCATTTGATGAATGATACCTTCTCTAAACGGTCGTTCTTCAATAGGATCTGCTGGAGTTTCATCTTTTCCGAATCTATCTAACACTGTTTCTTTCATTCGACCATTTTGAATACTATTTGACACTAGTTTCATTTTATTCCGATGTTTTCTTCTGTTGTAACTTTCTCGATGTGTTTTATAAGAGTCATAAAGCTTCCATACGACAAATACGAGAATGGTTCCAGGAATAATACATGAGATTCCTAAAACAGCTAGTCCTTGCCACATTCGTTTCCCAGAGTTCGTGACTCTGGAGATATAGTATTTTGTAGAAATCAATGCATTTTCGACTCACTCGGTATACATTTCAGCATAACGATTCAGTCGCATACACCACGAATAACAAGTGAATTCGTGCGGATTTTTCTAAAAACTAATGGTCTTTTGTCATTTTGGAGGTACGATATCATACTTCACATGTAGTCGATAATTCCCCATTTCTGCCAATTACAAAAGAAAACAAAGAAACAAAAAACAATGAGATGAAACCTGAAAAACAAGATTTCTACCACGGGATTAGTTTCCATCCAGTTCATAAAAACTCACTTTTCATAGCAAAGTAAACTGAAAACTCCAAGCATTTTCCGAAACTCTTTTTCATATTTTTTGCTAAAAATGGTCACGTTTTTATTGAAATATATCAAAACAAAAGTAGACAAAATTTGAAATATAGAGAAAAGAACACTAAAATTGTCCACCGGATGGAGTCTAAAAAGAGATCTGGAAGAAATTGAGATAACTGCTAAAAGTTAATGTAAATGGAGAACAAATGAACACGTGAAACACAGTTTGGTCTTTTCTTCAATTACTAGAGGTTGAATAATAATGTTGGTCCGAATAGGGATGTAATAAAGTATTCTCATCAGACGGCTGTAGGTTCGGATGTGGTGGAGGTGCCGGTGTTCCGTTTGGAGTCTGAAAAAATTTTGAATAAAAACAGCAACATTTCATATTTACGGAATACTTTCTAACAAGAAAATGTTCAAAAATAGATATGAATCAAACGCATTCCACACACTCTACCTTTATATTTAAGGTTTCACTACTAACGGCAAACGAAACATCTGAAGGAAGGGGCACATGATCTATCGGAATATTTACTACACAACCCATTACGTCCCACTCCGGGGACAGACGTCCTGATTTGAACAGCTTCTCCGATTGCACCGATACCTGATAATAGATTTCATTAGTTTATGCAATCGACATTTTTGTAAAATGAAACAAGATTGGTTTAAAATAAACTAAACAGAACATTTTATTATCGTTCTGGTAAAGTTATGAACTTACCTCATACAAGAACTTGAAAAAACGTTCAACAAGGAAGGAAGCTAGTTTAAAAATCTATTTTTTTAAAATCAAATTCAATTCGGGTTTAAAGAAGTGTTACTGAATATTTCAAAGTATATCATTATTGTCTTGTTACTCAACGAGTTCTACGAGTTTTCCTATTTCAACTCACGAAGTATATTGTAGCCATTGAAGAAAGCATTGCTGTTGTTCTGAATGGGAAATATTGAGTTCCATCTGTATACATTGGGTAATGGAAGAATGCTGGCAATGATACCAATGGCTCTCCACCAATCAAACGAAGAACTAGTCCAACTAAATATCCAGCCAATGATCCGTACGTATTACTTCGAGGCATATAGACAACGCATAAAAGTTGTGGAAAGAGAATGACGTAGACCAAATCAGCACAGAGATACCAGAGACCATATATTGATTGAATCGTCAGTGCCATTATTGTTGCCATGATTCCAACACAAATGATGGCTACTCTCATTACAATGATAACTTCTTTTTCAGATGCGTGGGGACGAATTGTCAATTTCCATATGTTGTGAGCAAACATAGAAGCGGCTGAGAGAACGGATGAATCTGCAGAGGACATTACAGCAGCTGACACTGCTCCGAGACCTGAATATAAATAAATTTTCTTTTTTTTTCTTTTTTTTTGTAATCACCAATGAAAGCAACCCATCTGGGTGTCAAGTATTGGAATACAAGTGGGACCACCATGTTTCTCTTATCTGGAGGAATGGATTCAACCTTAGTTCCATTATTCCATGGGGAATAATCAGTCATGCGCCAGTCAGTGTTCCTTGCAATCGCACCGATCAAAGCTGGAGGAATCGCCATGAGAATGCATCCGACACCAGCGACAAACGAGAGTGTTTGAGCACCGGAAGCAGTTTTCGAAGAGAGAACTCTTTGGAAGTACACTTGCCATGGAATTCCACCGAATACGAGTAAAAGCATACAATCGATCCAGAGTGAGGTTTCTTTGAATCCTGAATGAATAGAAAGTGAAATATAAGGATGAATATTTCATTGTTAATACTCGTCTCTGATCTTTCAGAATTGTTCTGGCACAAGCTCACTATAAAGCGATTTCTAGTGGTAAAACCCAAGTGAACTGCTTATATGGATATAACTTCTATCAGGACTTCCTCATAAATAAACCAATTCGAATGAAAAAGTGTGCACTCACCTCCAATTTCTCCAATCCAATCTCCTGCGTTTCTTGAAATATCCTTTGCACCATCATGCACCATCGCAGCCGGCACGCAAACCCACTGGAAAAAGTACCTTATGCTCTGACGTCATCAAAGAAAAACTGACCAATCCGACGAAAATGCAAAAGAGTTGGACGACGTCAGTGTAAGCAACTGCATAGTATCCACCAGTGAAAGTATAAAAAACTGCAATGCACGCAGACAGAGTTACAGAAGCATTCATATCAATTCCAAGGATTACAGACAATGTTGCTCCTGAAAATTCGTTTGTTAAACTTTCCGAAATCCAATTATTTTATACTGACCAAGAGCAGAGAGAATAGCAGCAGTCCAGAATGTTTCTCCAAGAAGAGCAGGCAAGTACATAAGACCACCGATACGTTGACCATATTTATGCTGAAAAAAAGAAATGAAACTGAGCATATGGATATAAAACTATACTTGAAATGGATCCAACATTGTGATGTAACCTTCTTCTCTCATTTTCTTTGCAAACAATAATCCTCCCATAACGAGAGAGATTGCATAACCGACTGGAGCCTGACATCCAAGAACACCTCCATTATAAAGTGCCTCTGCAGTTCCATTGATATATGCTCCACCAACCCACGTGGCTGTCATTGTGAATATTCCGACAAGAGTTCCAATGTTTCTTCCCGCTAACATTACTTCTTCTGTTTGTGCTCCAACTTCTGATTCCAGTTCTTTTGTACTTTTTGACTTTCTACCTGCCCATATACCAACAACAAGAATGAGCACATAAAAGAAGACAATGGCTACGATACCCAAGAAATCGGCCATGATTGTCCTGTAACGTATTGAAATATAACAATTAAAAAAAACAAGTAAGAAATCATTCATGACGGAAAATGAAGAGAAAACGATGAGTTTGAGTGAAAAAAGGGAAAAATGAATGAAAACTGAGAAATAATTAATTATTTATCCGAGATATTGCCATCGATATTTTCCTTCGTTTCTCAGAGACTCCTTTCAATTTTTTTTGTCATTTTCTCGTAATATACTTATTGAATTCGTGGGAAAAATGCAAAAAAGAGTAGGCGTCATGAGATTGTTGTGGAGTTTGTCGCTTCAATTTCTATCCATATCAAGATGAAAATAAAACTATGAGGAACGAATTGAAATTCCATCAAATTATAGGCTGAGATGAACTTTGTACGTGTATTTATATAAAGATGATGGCATGTTTCAAATTTTCTTGAATCGAATATATATTTTTTGGGATCCCAACAAAGACAACATTTGATATGGAAATAAATCCAAGACCAAGATGGATAGTTATAAAAATAATATGGTGCCTGAGTTAAAGAGCACAGTTTCTTCAGTTAGATTATTTTGGAAACTTGCAAACAATATTTTTAAAAAAGCGTTCATTGTAATGTTTTCCACTTTTGATTATGATATTCTTCACGTACCACTCATCAGGTGACGTGTTGAGTACTTCTAATCTTGACTTTGAATTAAAATAAGAAACGAATTCAATTACGACTAATGACGCGACGAACCGAATGAAATGAGAAAAAAAAACGATTTTTTCAAAATGGAATGCTTATTCGAATTCAAAGAAAAGTGGACGAGTTGAAGGCGGTTGAAAAGGATTGGAAGGGGGCGGAGGCGGAATGCTAAGAGACCGGTGTTAGAAGGAGAAGAAGCGGAGACCTCCATCATTCGTGATGCACATGATTTACGAGAAAAGAAGTGCTGCTTTTGTAAAAAAAAAGACAGAATACTTCTTTCCACGTCACGTTGAATAGAAGGCGTGAAATCGGAGTTGAAGAAGGAGAAGAAAACGGGAAAGAAGACGTTGGAAGGATTCCGTTCTCATCTCAAAAAAAGTATCTGATTACAATAGAAAAACTGAAATGATTTCATTTTTGAAACCATAGAAGTGATTCTGAAAAATGAGAAGAAAAAGGGCTTGTTATGAAGGAAAAGTGAAGAAAAACGGGAAAAAAGATGGAGAAACTAATTGGCATAGATTCATATTTCGATGAAAGAGTAAGCTGGATTGAGCCAATAAACAAGTTATAAAGAGGGTTTGCAACGTCGAAAATGTTTTGAGATTTGAGATTTTGTGTGGGAGTTTTCTTTTCTAACTTTTATCTCGTTTTTCCCAAATAACAACAAAACAAGTTGAAGGACTTAAAGATGGAAACGAGTGACTCAGTGAAGGAAAGAGAAGATTAAATTAGAACAAGAACTTGAGGTGTTGATTTTCTAACAATGGAAAAAATACCCATTTTTCGAGAGTTTTGGTATGACTGGCCTTTGGAACAGCCATATGTAGCTGGCATTGCCTTTCAGTTGACAAGTCAGGAGTGTTATTTCGGACAATCTATTCAACATTTTAATAAAGAAAACTTTTTGGCATCGTTTGTAAATATAAGCAACTGTTATTCATTTTCTTTTTTTTGAAAAAAAAAAACTTCAGAATAATATTCAAGTGTACAGTTTCTCAGTGAAGGCGAAGTACTTGGTTACTGTATTTTTCATAACTTCCCATTGCATAATCAACTAGCATGAGAATGAATTATTGTTCTATTCCCATATTTCAGAGACAGCTATCAGTGAAATCTGTAGGTTAACAAAACATTTTCTTTTTTAGCTCTTCATACAGACCTTTTCAAACTATGGAAACATTGATATTGTCTAAGGTATCAGCTAGAAAATTCTAATTATCTTAGCCCAAAAGCTTCAAAAAATCTTGGAGCATCTGAGCCAGACAATCAGACAGACCAGCTTCAGAAGCTGATTTTTAGGAGTGGGGGTGAGATTGGACAAGGAAGAAAGAAGAAGCAACTTGTCACGCTTCTTCTTCTTCCTTTAACTTCTTCTTTGTATTCTGTTTAGTCTTCTGTCTTTTCCTTCGGAACACTTCGAGCCACTTTTCAATTGAATTTGCAATGATTTTGGTGCGACGCGAAAAAAGCGGCAAAAATTCGAAAAGAAAGAAGAAGCAAGAAAAAAGAAGACGTCACTGAGAAAAAACAGAAAGAAGAAGCTTCTCCGAAGAAAGTTCAAGTTTCCGTAACCAATTCGCGGAGAAGAGAGAAATCGTTTTTTTTTGTGAAGCGGAAAACGAAGAGAGTAGTGAAGCTGACGGAAATGTCGAGATAATCGTCAATCAAGGCGAGAAGAAAAAGGCAGAATGGAGCCGTACCCCGTGGTGAAAGCTCTAATTTCAGAGAAGAGTTGAGAAAAAGAAGGGAGTGAAAAAGAAATTGATGGGTGCTTTTCCTTCTTCTTTTCCATCTTCTTCTTGTTTTTCTATTCCAGATGGAAACTCGGAGCTCAGATTCATGTTGGATACATCTACCACGTCACGATCTTTTTGAAGTGAAAAGGAAAAAGAAATTGAAAAAGGATTGAATAAAAAAGAGTAAAAGAAGAAAAGAGTCTTGAAAGAAATAAAGGACGGCATCGGTATATAATTAGATAGATGGTGAAAGAGGCGGCAAGATTGAATTGAGATTTCCGAAATAGACTAAGAAACAGCTGAAATTTCCATCTGATTCTCTGTTTCACGAGGTGGAAATCAGAAGTGGATCCGTAAAGACGGGTTGAACTTCGGACACGTCGATTCTACAGTATGACTTCACGCTTATCAATATCAACTACTCGAACCTTGACAAAGAACGACAAAGATTGAAGATGGTTTCAGAACAGTAAGAGAAGCATTACAACACAAATCATGAAAATGAATACGTGTTTTCAGAAATGAGACAGAAATTGTATCTTTTTTAATATCAGAGATTGATATCATCAAACACCTTTCAGCTCATTTGGCAGTAGTAGAAGAGTAGAAATGCAGGATGACCTATTCAAAAACAAGATGTCTTTGAAGTCAAACTAACACTTTATCGGAACACAACACTGTCCAATACCGTACACCTAATGGCAATCAGAGAAAATCTTTTATTGAATTGAGTTTGAACTGAAGTTAGGTGAATAGTGTAGATACGAAAGTATAAAAAAAAGATATTTGAAAATCAGAGGCTTCTAAAAGTTAATTTTATTCCAGATTACTGCTGAAATTAAGATAATCTTGTTCAGGTGACTGATTCGTAGCTGAACGCCTGTGAAACGTCTAATAGGTCATCATTTGTCCCCAATACAATTATTAGTTCCTCGATGACCAACACATCTTTGATCATTTCTTGTAATTGCGAAAAGTTCTTCAAAGGCTTTCACTTCTGAATCCTAGAATGATCATTTAATAGAAGCATTCAGATAACTGCTAACTGAAAATCCTAATTCATAAAAATCAAAAATCCGAGATACATAAAACAAGGAGAAGAAGGAAGCTGTTGCTCCAAAAAGATAGTAAAAACACAAAAACATGACACCAAAACGTGGAAGGCGTGAACAAATTGTGTCCGTGTCCGAGAAGCTCTTCTCAGAGGGAGTTTCCCTTTTTTCTCCCTGGAGACCGTTTGCTCGTGAGCCCCTTCTTTGCCCATCTCATGTATACATCATTCGAGTTTTTTGGAGCTTTTTTCTGTTGGTTGCTCCCGAATGAGCTCTGAAGCAGTTGAAGATGAAGTAGAAAGAAATGAAAGAACCAGAAGAAAAAAGGAGAAAGGAAATGAGGAAGAAAGTCAATCCATTTGACACCAGAAGACACGTACAACTGACGAGACCTTCATATATGAAGAGCCTACAACAATTGCTTCGTTTTTGTCGTCGAATTCTAGAAAAAACGGAATTACGTTTTCGTTTTTTTTTTCACGCGCACAAACCAACTCGCCGTTAGAAATCGAGTTATTTAGTCGCTTCTTCTTCTTCTTTCTCCGAAATTCTTTGACGGCTCGTCGAGCACTTTGTCCTCGTCTTCTCTGGTGACTTGACGTCTTCAACCTTTATGCAAATCAGTTGAAACTCAAATGCAGTCAAAACTGAAGTTGAGCGGTGAAAATCGGAGCAGTCAGAGCAGTTTTGACCATAGATTTGAGGAAATACAAAAAAACTCAGGGGGTTGAAGAAAGAAGAGATATTCGAGACAGACGAAAGTGCGGTCGCTGGAGACAGCTTATGAAACTTTAATAATTTCTCTCAAAGACCTCCGATTCACATAACAATTAACGAAAAACTGAAAAAGGAAGAGAAGAAATATTTATCCAGAATTTCGTCTGTTCAATCCAAGTTTTTATTATTTCTGCAGATTCTTCTTCCAAAAAGGAATAAAAACGGATAATGACAATATGATAAAACATATGTCAGACTACAACATAATATTAATCGCAAGTTTTTTATGTTCAAAAAACCTTTAAATTCTAATTTTTGGAAAAGGTTTTCAAATCAAGTATCCGGGAGTTCTATACAAAATGAAGTTTTCTTTTCAGCATCATGAGATCTACAAGTTGCAATACAAATCAGTCTCTGTTCCTAAAGTTTCCATTTTTGATAATTCGCACAATCGTGTATTTTCATGTCCATCCATACCTCTGTATCCCTTTCCAAGTTTTTAGTCATCATCAGAATCTTTTTGTTGTAATAACGTCTTCCAGCTCGCGCACCATTTTATCTTATCATGTTGTTCCATTATCAACTGAATATTCTCTTTGGCTATTCTATTCTTATCACAGGTTGAAACATCCCGATATTTGTTTTCCTTCTTCAGAACACTTCCATTCATTCTCCTTCTCTATTTTCCCTAATAAATGAGTTTCATACAAGTTATTCCCATTATTTTGTTACTTGTTCAACTTTCATTGGCGGCAAATCTTGATGTTATAAGGTAAGCCGAAGTTGTTATTTCGTTTGAATATGTTTTGTTTTTCAGTATTGAAAATCCATTCAAAAATTCTCGACACTGTCAGAAAATAAAAGTTCAAAAAGGGAGCAAATTTGATGCACTTCGGGATCATCTACTTGAAAATGGATGTAGTTATCCAGTGAGACAATCAAAGTTAGAGGATGATTTTGCAGAAGTTATCAATACAACCAATAAAAATATTCAAGAACGTATCAAAATGATTGTTGAGAAAGGATTGATTGATTGGAAGGCACGGTTTTCAAGATGAAATACAAAACTTCTAATCGAACGGCACCCAATCTTTCCTCTTAAAACTTGTGTTTTCAGGAATTCAAGCAAAATTATTTGGAAATTCCATCTGATTTCTCTGAAATTGACGGATATCCATTCATTGAAGAGGTCCATCCAATTTGTTCAAAAGATGAACATTTGTTACTCAGAATCTGTTTTTCTAAAAATCCAACGCGACTGTTTGGGAGGCCACAGATGGTGAGATTCGATTTTTCATATGGAATCCGTCAGATACAGAAGTTTCAATTTCAGTTCGAAACATCCGATGGAACCCTTTATCAATTTGCAATTAGTGATCGCTATTTATCCACTTCCACTTGTCTGATTTCGGTAAACCGTTCCAATTTGAATTGTCAAAATGAGATATTTTCAGGGAACATTTGGAAGATGTACTGCAAAACAAACATCAATAGTATTCGAAATCAGAAAAAAATTCGAAAATGCTCCAATAGAATCTACAGTCGCTGGAAGCATTCCGTGGACATTACTCGGAGTAGTTCGTTGATTTTTACTTACTAAATTTTTTTGGCTTTCTAACACTTCATTTCCAGGCAGCAACTGTAATTTTCTTTTTTTCGCTAATGTTGATTGGATTCTTGTGGTACCGCCGAACTAGGAGACTGGAGCCAAAAGAACAGAAAATGTTCATAGTACATTCAAGAATGCCAAGTATCCATGTGCCAGACGTTCCACATAACACAGGAATACCTTTTATTGATGACGATGATGCGCTTGTTTTTGAAATTTAACTTTTGATTGGCTAGACTCTTTCTAGGCATCTATTTATACGGGTTGTGTACAATGTTCTTACATTTTTGTCTTTTAAAGACGACATTATTAATAAAGTTATTAGTACTTTCTTCACCGGAAGAGGGTTTCTCACTCTGAACTTGCTAGCTCAACTGTGCACCATGCAAAACCAAACAACGGGAGTTCAGAATTTCAAACGGATTTATATTGTAAATGAAAAAGCAAGCAATTAAACGGCTATGTTACACTTGATTGTACACGTTGGGTAGTTGTAAGCATCTATCCACGAGAGGCGATGTATCCAATGAGATCAACGACGCGGTTCGAGTATCCGTATTCGTTATCGTACCTGTAAACAGCTATTCAATTTTAAGATGAACAGCTCGATATTACCAGGAGACGAGCTTCACGAAGTTTGGATTAAGCGAGATACAAGCTCCGGCATCGAAGATGGAGGAGTGTGGGTCGGAAACAAAGTCGGTCGACACCACTTGGTCCTCGGTGTAGGCCAAAATGCCTTTCATCGGTCCTTCGGCGGCGGCACGGACGACCTTCTTGATATCGTCCATCGAAGCAGGTTTCTCGAGACGAACAGTTAAGTCCACAACAGAAACATCTGGAGTTGGAACACGGAATGCCATTCCGGTGAGTTTCCCATTGAGCTCTGGGATGACCTTTCCAACAGCCTTGGCGGCTCCAGTTGAGGCTGGGATGATGTTTTGGCCAGCGCCACGTCCGTCTCTCCACAACTTTCCTGATGGTCCATCGACAGTCTTTTGGGTGGCAGTCACAGCGTGGACAGTAGTCATGAGTCCTTCAATGATCCCTGAAAAGTTTCAATGTCTCAGACTCCTTCGACTTTATACTTACCAAAATTATCATTGATGACCTTAGCCAATGGAGCCAAACAGTTCGTTGTGCAAGAGGCATTGGAGATAACGTGATCGTTCGAAGAGTCATACTTTTCATGGTTCACTCCAACCACGTACATTGGAGCGTCAGCCGATGGAGCCGAGATGATCACCTTCTTGGCTCCGCCTTGCATGTGGGCGGAAGCCTTTTCTTTGGTGGTGAACACTCCAGTGGACTCAACAACGTAGTCGGCCTTGACGGTTCCCCAAGCAATAGCAGCTGGGTCCTTGCTGTTGAAGACCTTGATCTTGTGCGACGATTTTCCGTCCTTTTGAACAATCAGGAAGTCTCCGTCATAGGAGACGGTTCCCTTGAATTGCCCATGTGTCGAATCGTACTTGAACAGGTAAACCATGTAGTCGATAGTGATGAACGGGTCATTAACGGCGACAACTTGCACATTGTCCTTTTCGACAGCAGCACGGAGCACGAGACGTCCGATTCTTCCGAATCCGTTGATTCCGACGTTGGCTTTCGACATCTTAGGATGACCTGTAAACTAATGAATACACAAAACGGAAAATTTATAAAATTGGACTGAAAAAAGACAAATAGTCATGGCGAAGAGAAAAAATGAAACTTCAGGAAAAAAGTAGAGATATGTTTAGCAAACATGAATGAAGAGTTGAATGACAAAAGTCAGCAATGATCATGTGTTTTTGTTTTAATGATATCATTAAAACAGAAACCAATTCGCGGGAAGTCGGGAGTTGCCGCCAAAACAAAAGATGAGCGGTATTTTCGAGGCGAGACCAATTTACAATTGCATTTGCTCCTTTAAACCCATGGGTACTGTCTTTTTTTTAATGTCACATATTGGATGTGCGCCTATAAAGCTCCGCCCACAAAATGTCAAGCTCTATGAAACCGCGTTTTAAAAGGGAAGGTAGCCCTTCAAAGAGAAAGTAGAAAAAACAATAAATTGTACTTATTTGATTTATTCAAGCATAATTATCAAAGTGGTAACAGTAGTTAACAAGAACAAAACAAAAACAAAAATAACAATGAACGTTTGTAAGAGTGAAAACTTATTCAGAGAAAGCTTTCACGACCGGCTCATACTTGGTTAAATCGATGACTCTGATCAAATCAGCAGTTGTTCCACCAACAGAAAGGACTGCTGCGACGTCCGGGTTGAACTGAGCGCAATGGAGCTCTCCGATGGTGAGTTTTTCAGAATGAACTTTTTCGATTCCTCCATTTGTGTCTTCAACCTTCCAGACATTCATCATCTGAAATCATTCACCATGAATAAAGAGACATCGTAGATAATTATTACCTCATCTTCTCCAACAGTAACTAAAAGTCCTCTTGTGATAGCTGACAACGTGAGACCACCGATTGGGCCATCGTGAGCAACTCCTTCCCACAAACATTCTCCAGGTTTTCGCAGATCCAAATGACGCAGTCTTCCGTCATCCGATGAAGCGAAAACAGTATACGGATTGAAATGATTCCAGATTACTTTTTCAACCTGTCCATCAAACTTCCAAGCAGCTGAAGCGTTTCCGGCGGTGTCACGGCAGTCGATAACTTGAACATCTCCCTTCATGGTTCCCAGTAATAAGAATGTAGACTCATTTGGATGCCACTTCATTGTTTGAACTTCGCCTCCACGATCCGGAATAATTTGAGCTGGTTTAGCTTCGTCGAGGTCCCATAGGACAACTGTTTTATCTGCTCCACCGCTAGCGAGAACGTGTGTAGTCACTTTATTCCAGGCAAGAGAAATAACGGCATCAGTGTGTCCTTGAGCACTATTATCTCTCTTTTTTCTACTTCCTTTCACTTTTCTCTCTTTCTTTCCAAGAGTTAAAAATGGCGTAGCAGTGTTCATGATATCAAGATCCCAGATATGAATTTCAGAATTCATCGTTCCAACAGCAATCAAGTTTCCTTTTCCGGTTTCTTCATTTCCTGGATCATGTTGAACAGGTTCAATGCAGAGTGGTGGTGCATCGAGAATATAGTCATGATGACAGTACCAATCGCTATCAGCTTCGTTGTATACGTAGCATTCCAAAGTATAGTCTCCCTAAACTTTGCATTTCTTTCAAGTTCAGTAATATAGGCAAATCCATCAAAATGAAAAATTTCCTGGTTTACCTTGTCAATTTTGGCGACGGCAACCATATTATCATCCTTTCGGACCATAATTTCTTCTTTCTCCTCTTCTTCATCAGAATCCACTTGTTCCGTGACATATGGATCGTCTTTGTTGGTTGAGTACATTGCAATTCCTTTCATCCCATCTTCACCATCTTGCTCATTCGTTTCTTCCTCATTATACCCTTTCATATATTTTTTTTCAAACTCGGACTCTTCATCTTTCATTTCAACATCTTTTTTATTGCTTGCTCTTGGTTGCTCTTGATCAGACTCAGCCTCCTCTCCATCGTCAGTATCGTTATCAGTAGATTCAGGGATTGCTCCTTCAATCAGTTTCTTGAGTTCTTCCTCATTCAACTTGATTTTGTCAGGAATTTCTTTCGCAACTCCTCTTTGGATCCACGAAAGATCTGAGACCATTAAAACACCCTCCATATCTGAAAAAAACAACATAGTTTCCTGTTCTCGAATCCCTGTTGATTATGTATGGTTGCAGCGTTGATAACGCATTTTCATAAGCAAATATCAAGCTGAAAATTACACGAAAAATAAATTTTTAATGAACAATTTATTAGTATTGTCGCGAAAATAGATCATCTTTTGGTATGTCGACTATTTTGATTGAAGGTACTGGAATATTTCCATCAGCATCGGGTATCACAGAATAAAGTTGTAGGAAATCGACGAACGAATCTAAACTTCGTTCGAATCCGAGCCAGTCGGATACTAGTCGAGAAGGGAGTCTAGCCACTGGAGTTTTAAATGCTGTTGATATAGTACGCATTGCAGTGTGCCGAAGTATGGATACACTGTCGGAAAGTGAGTATTGAAGCAATGAATCAAGCGATTTGAACAATAAGAAAAAACGATAATAGTTATTCGATTGAAATGAAAGTATTACATTTTTGATCAAGGAAAATGTACAATCAGGCAGCTTCTCTCGAAAAAAGTACACTTCCTGAAGAAGCGTTGGTTTTCGGTGGAGCTGTCGGAAAAAGTATGATGCTGCTATCAGAGTATTTGGAGTCACGTTTTTTAAAGAAATAACTCCTTCATACCATCTGAAAATTATCTCTTTTCTCTGATAAACGCTGTTAAAATTACCTTCCGAAACATTCTTCCAGTTGAAAATCGTGTAACTTTGGATTGTAGCTACAACATTTTCTCATCTTGCATAGTCCATCGGTCTCAACATAGAACGGCAGCATCTTCTAAAACGGCCAAAGTATTAGGTTTCATGAAGACAAAAGATAACCTCCATTAGTGCAACTGAATCCATCCCTCTCATGTTTTGCATAACCATGTCTTGTCTGACTGATCGGAAACGGTCAGAAACGAAAGAGAACATTGAAGAGAATTCTTTGGTAGACACTTCTTGCAACCTGTCTGATCAACTTATATTATCAACAGGTTTTCAAAATTAAATGTAGTACCGCTAAACTACCATAGCCGGAGTAAACTAAACCGTGTATGGCCCTTGTAAGGTACTTTTTTATTTATTTTGCACACTTTCTGGACGCTATTAACCTCGAGAAAATTGGCTGAGATTGCGTGAAAACAAGGTGCAGGTTGAACCCCGGTCAGTGGATTGTAGTACAAGAGTTTTACCACTTGACTGCAAGGGGTCCATAAATTCGAGGACGACCGCCGCTCACCTTTGAAGGGACTGTATAGTTCGAGTAGGTAATCGACAGTGGTCATCAAAACTGAGAAAGGCCTCAGCAATTCGGGTTTGTTGTATTTATGCGTGTCAGCCGCAGATCTTGAATACTCTTTCACCATCTTTTTGTTGTCAGCTACATACTTGGATCTCGGACCGTTTCTCGAAGACGTGGTAGCTTCCAATTGGTCAATTAAACTGTTTTTGCTTCGAAAGTCAATTTCACTTGAAGGGCACATCGCATTACAGGTCGCCATTCTCAAAACAATTTTTTTAAATTTAAAATGCCTTTGCACGTACAATATTTTGAGCAAACATTCGATTTTAAATCTTATAAAATTTTTGCGTAGCAATTTAATTTTAATGTTAACAAAATCTCGCCAAGGTTATATTCAAGAAATTTCGGTAAAATTAGGCGCTTTAGTAGTTCGGGGGTTATTTTAGTGCTCTTTTTACAGGAACATGTTCGCCACTGATTGTGAACGTGCTAGAAACCATTTGCGAGCAACTAGAAATCATTTGGAGCTCATTTTCAGAAAGAGCCAAAATTGGCTGAAAATCGATATTTTTGGGGAAAAATCAACTTTTTGCCCCCTGAAAAAGTTTTTTCGGTGTTTACTAAGCCTTTTTTCTAAGGTGTCAACTCGCTCCACTTCCAGAAACTCTATACCCCACTATTAAACCAGGCTTAGGCCTCCATTGCCCACGTACCAAAATCTTTCCCCCCCCCCCAACTCCCTTAGCACCAAAGTTTTTTCAATGTCTAAATTCACGAATTGAGTTGTGGGAAGTACTACTGTGAAAATAATAAAGTTCCAGCAAGGATTTTTGATCTTTTCTTCCCCGGCAAAAACGCGCACTGTGGCAGGTAGTGGCAAGCGTTTTTGCCGGGGAAGAAAAGATCAAAAATCCTTGCTGGAACTTTATTATTTTCACAGTAGTACTTCCTACAACTCAATTCGTGAATTTAGACATTGAAAAAACTTTGGTGCTAAGGGAGTTGGGGGGGGGGGAAAGATTTTGGTACGTGGAAAGTGCTGGCTTTTAATTCAAGGCAAACAAGCCCGAACAGACGTCATGTACTCCAATGATGATTTATCGATGATTTTAAGGAGGGACCATGCTGAAATTCTTGATGGTGCTCAGGTTTTCCCGAATATTAAAGGTAAGTTCGGACACTTCTATATTGTTCCGACCTACTTTGTGATTTGTCTGTCACTCTGCATTCATATTGATGATGCAACGACATCAACTAACATTTTCTACTTTGACTTTCCTCACTGGTCGCTCGGCAACTGATATCACTTTCCAGCGGACATACCGCCAATTTATATCTACTTCTTTTACATCCAGAAAACTTCACGTGATATGCATGCATTGGCACTA
>GL379943.1:239215-254513 GCA_000143925.2 Caenorhabditis brenneri
CTGGAACTTTATTATTTTTACAATAATCACCCGAACACACCCCGTTATGTTCTTGATATTGGGATATCTTTGAAGACCCAGGCTACATCTCCCGAAGTGTTTGTTCGCATAGATATTCCGTGAGACCCTTTACCAATCACTCATCAAAATGTCTATAAACAAGTGTTCCGCATGATAATTTATTGAGATTAAAATTACACGCTGGATATAACAAGAGTGTATTGGAACAACAAAAACAGGTGACAGATCATTGAGCTGGGATTTCGACCTCTCCGTTAGCGATCGACTCGATGATGTCGTGTGGGTGCTGTCCGTCGATGGTGCATCCAACTGATTGAGCGGTTCCTAAAATTAAAAAATTGCATCACTGAACTATCCAACTATTTTTCATACCAAGAATTTCCTTGACAGTTCCCTCGAGCTTCTTAGCCATGGATCTTGGTCTCATGATTCTGGCGATCTTGATGATGGTGTCAATGGTGAGATCTCCATTGTGCTTCACTGAAATGGGAACGTGCAAACTTTAACTTGGGCGATGGAAACAACCCGTTGGGACGAGACAACACTGAATACCCAGGAAAAATCAAACTCACGGAGCATGAAAATCACTTAGGGTTACCAGTCTTTAAGTCATAAACTTTTACAAACTCATGAAATAAGAGACCAGGGGATGAGAGCATATCGACTCCCGACCCAACGCATGAAATGCGTACCGTTCTTGACCTTCTTGCGGTCACGTGGTGGCTCCTTGAGTTCCTTGACAATGAGCGAAGCTGCAGAAGGAACAACGTCGATCTTGGCAACACGGTTCTGGATGGTCAATTTGCAGGTGACCTTAAGACCTTTCCAGTCTTGGGTGGCCTTGGCGATGTCTTCTCCGATCTTCTTTGGAGACAATCCGAGTGGTCCGACCTTTGGGGCGAGAGCGGATGTGGCTCCAACTTCTCCTCCGACGCAGCGAAGGTACACTGAAAAAAGCCATTTTACGAAATATTTCGTAACTGATGCAAATTCACTGTGATATTAGAAAAAACCTCGCTATAAGAATTTGGTTTAAAACATTATCAAATTTCGAAAATAAAAGAATAATTAACTTTTAAAAATTCACTATTATATTTCTCTAACGACTATTAATTTGAGAAAACAAGAAATCATGAAAACGGTTTTTTTTTAAAGTTTTAAGCAAATTTTATTGAGCAACTCACCGATCTTAATCTCAGTTGGGTCGAACTTTGGTGGCATGT
Organism: Caenorhabditis brenneri; assembly: GCA_000143925.2. Classification (NCBI taxonomy): domain Eukaryota; kingdom Metazoa; phylum Nematoda; class Chromadorea; order Rhabditida; family Rhabditidae; genus Caenorhabditis; species Caenorhabditis brenneri. The sequence continues at coordinate 240,460 of GL379943.1, forward strand.
TTAGTGACGTCTACCAGGGATACCGGCGGTGACAAAAGTGAAGAAAAAATTCGTCGCGAGAACTTGGCGCCAAGGGTTGGCTACGTATCGCAATGGTCAACGAGTCGCTACGCAGCGAATAGCCACCACGAGATTCAAACAAACATTTGCATTGGAGCGTAGATGCGATATTTTTAGTTACGCGCGCGAAATCCAGTTTGAACCTAATTTTGATAATTTTGAGAAAAAATTCAGCTTCTCAGTTAATAGCTCGGTGAAATATATGACGCTAGTTCTGAAACTTTAAGTTCCGATTTCCTTTAATTAATTGAATTTCAATGTTAAAGTATCATCAGTTACCATTCACTATTCAATGCTTGGACTGGTTTTTTTACAGAGTTTGATGGACGAAAGAGGAATAGTTTTTCAAGAAGAAGAGGAATTCTATGAATCCGGCGAAGTTTACGATGCATATGATGCCAATGATTTCGTCGAAGTAGAAGGAGAAATTGTAATTTTATTGATCGTTTTAGTATTTTCATAGGTTTTTTAGAACTTCCAGGATGATGATCAACCAGGAACAAGTGACGCTTATCAACAGAATCGCGCTGATGAGGTTCGAATTTTAATTTTATTAACCCTCCAACTTGTTTTACAGAGAGCCGTAAAGGAAGAGCCATTAGACAATTCTGCACATCGGATGTATATGCCCCCACCGAGAAGTGTGCAGAGAAAGGTATTTAAACTTATTCATTTTCGAAATAAGAAAGTCTTATCGGTTTTGTAAGTTATTTCAGCCTGTTTCAAGTGGTGTCGCGGCTTCACAGTTTGAGCATTTAAGAAATGTTCCAACTTCCTCTACCATCTATAGCAGACCTCGTAAGCGTTAGAATTCTTCTTACTCCAATCGATTGTATTCTTTCCAGCAAAATCGAAATCTGAGGTCGGCGGGATTGAACAGCGTAAAGCTTTCAATGTGATGAGAGAGCAAGTAAACCAAGTCCGCATGAAAACAAAAAAGTTCGTGGTAATTTCTTATTTCTAAAATCCTTTCAAGTTGAGAATCATTCTCGCCAAGCCCTCAGAAAGGTTGACTTTGACAATGAAACAACTTTGACTAATTTCTAAGTGAATAAAATCGTTCTGGTAACTGACGTTTCCCAGAATGATAGCCGCGTAACTGCGCAAATTCTCCTGTCACATTTTAATTTCTTACAGGAAGGTGTACGCTCCAGGACAAAGAAAACCATGTAATTGCACCAAATCGCAATGCCTGAAACTATATTGCGATTGTTTTGCGAATGGAGAATTCTGCCGTGATTGTAACTGTAAAGACTGTCATAATAATATAGATTATGATAGCCAGCGTTCGAAAGCTATTCGTCAATCGTTAGAACGCAATCCGAATGCATTCAAACCCAAAATTGGTATTGCTCGTGGAACAGCCGACATTGAACGATTGCATCAGAAAGGATGTCACTGCAAAAAAAGTGGTTGCCTCAAGAACTATTGCGAGTGTTATGAAGCAAAAGTACCTTGTACGGACCGTTGCAAATGCAAAGGATGTCAGAACACTGAAACATACAGAATGACAAGATTCAAGGTTTGAGAATATATGTTATTCGTTTTTTTTCACGAAAAAATACTTTCAGAATTCCGGAGTCTCCGTACCTGGGACGAATGCATTGATATCTCTTACAAACGCAGCATCTAGTTCGGCCACGCCAGATTCCGGACCTGGTAGTGTAATGACTGATGAAGTTGGCGATGAATATGACGACATTCTTTTACCCCATAAACCGAAAGCTGAAATGGATCCCAGACGATTCCCTTGGTACTATATGACAGATGAAGTTGTCGAGGCCGCAACTATGTGCATGGTAGCACAAGCTGAAGAAGCGGTAAGTTGTAACATCATCGCAATTCTACTTGAAGTGTATATGCGAAACCGATAGTCCTTATTTCAGCTGAATACTAGCTTATCTTTGCAAACAGAGGATGACAGAACCGTCAACATGGAGAAACTCGTCCTTCGTGAATTCGGTCGATGTCTAGAGCAGATGATAACCAACACCACTGAAGCTACAGTCGGTTTAGACTCAACTACCAATGAAGTAGAGCCATCAACAAGCAGCCCCTGAGAGTTATCTTTAATGCATCGTCCCCCCTCCCCCCTATTAGACTAATGCATCGTCCTAAATATTTGATCTCCTTACTTTTAAAAATTTCTTTTTTTTTTCTAATTCACAAGTTGCCTTCGAAATTTTGTCAAATAATTCATCCCCTGATCACACTCCTTTCATTGATTCTAGCTCGTTCCATAAATGGTAAATTTTGCGGCACGTTTTGCTCTCAGACAAGTCTAATTCTTTGAGAATATTTTAGTCGACTAATCCTATTCTTTTTTTTTGCACTTGTCCATCCTGTTCTGAATGCTTCACAAAAATCATTTCAGGTATGCCAAACGACAATATAGATGAGGAGGATAGAGTGTTTTTGGAAAAGGCATTCGATTTAGCACAAGAAGCTCTAAATGAAGATGAAGTTCCAGTCGGTTGTATTTTCGTTGTCAATGGGAAGGAAATTGGAAGAGGTCGAAACCGAGTAAATGAAACAGGAGATCCAACACGTCATGCTGAAATGGTTGCAGTGACAGAAATATGGAAAATTTATGGAGAACAAAGTAAAGAATTGTTGAATGAAGCAACTCTTTATGTGTCACTTGAACCGTGCATAATGTGCTCCTCTGCAATGTATCAACTTGGGATCCGGAAGATGGTCTACGGTGCTGAAAATCCACGTTTCGGAGGAGTCCGGAGTGTTGGCAACGCTGAAAAATATAGGATGAAGAATAATGTTCAAATTGTCGCGGACGTGTGGTCTGAGAGATCTATTGCGATGTTAAAAGCATTTTACGAAAAACAGAACCCGTTTGCTCCTCCTGAGAAGCGAAAAACTAAAAAACCAAAGACAGAAGAAATAAACGAATGAAGTCGATACATTAATTTGTTTGTATGTTCATAAAAAACTATTGGCTTAATGTGCTATTGACCATTACTTGATTATCGTTTGTGTGACACAGAAATTCACTTCCGATTCCAGATGTCTTTGTCAAAATTATGGGGAACGGCTAGGGCTTGCTGCTCTGTTTTTCATGTCACGAAAGCTCCTTTCTCCTCGATTGCATCGTTTCAAAAAAGAGGGAAAGTTCTCAGCGTTCAGATCGTTCGCCAATTTTCAAAGGTACTTTAAAAACTCTGTCCGTTCACCGTGAAAATGCTTTTTAGAAGCCAAGTAGAATCGACAAGTCGGCCGATACGAAGAACTATACATATTATGTCATGAGTTTGGTTATTGTTGCCATTGGATGCACATTCGCAGCAATTCCTGCGTACAGAATTTTTTGTGAGCAAACGTCTTTCGGAGGTTTAACACAGGTTCGAATTGACAATGGACAAATGAATCTTATGATTTTTCATCTTCAGGTTGCTAAAGATTTTGAAAAGATCTCTAATATGAAAAAGTGCGAAGATCGGCTTATTAGAGTGCAGTTCAATTCTGATGTACCATCAAGCATGCGTTGGGAGTTCAAGCCGCAACAACATGAGGTTTGATTCTTTTCGGAATGCGTCATCTCGTGTTTGCTAACTTTAAGATCTACGTTCACCCAGGCGAAACAGCCCTTGCCTTCTACACAGCTAGAAACCCAACCGACAAACCAATCATCGGAATTTCTAGCTATAACTTGACTCCATTCCAAGCAGCATACTACTTCAATAAGATCCAATGCTTCTGTTTTGAGGAACAAATTCTCAATCCAGGTGAACAAGTGGACCTTCCAGTCTTTTTCTACATTGACCCCGACTACGTGAACGATCCAGCACTCGAGTATCTTGATTCGATTCTGCTTAGTTATACATTTTTCGAAGCGAAATCCGGACTAAAACTCCCAGATCCCTTTGACCCAAAAAATCGGCCATCAATTGCACCGTCTCCTGACAAGATTCCTGAAGCCACCAAATAGTTTCTTATCCTTTTACGTGTATGTAAAGATAGAAAAATTTAGATTAGGATTTTTCGATTTTCTGTTAGTTGTTGTTTTTATACATATATATTAAAATTTTCGAATTTTTTGCCGAAAACTTCTGATACTACTTTGTTGAATGGTTTTGAACCATCTTTTACATCTATTATAACATGGTTTAAATTTAACTAAATAATCTTCGGTTCAGAGTCCTAAATTAACTAATCAGAGACGAGAAGATGGTGAAACAAAAGACACGGAAGCGAAAGTATGACGGAAAGGAAAATATTGAAGCGACACCCTATAAAAGAATTAATCACGGGCATGTGGAGTTGGAACAGAAGGATTGGATGCCGGCCGCTGCTGTCGAATTTTTCAACAACAAGCACTTTCCAAAGCTTGGTAAGTTTTTATAATGTTGTGTGTATTTCGATATTCGCTTTCTCAAACTTTTAGTGAAGGAAATGGCTGTGGTTGATCAAAACATGAAATTGGTGGGACCGTTCAGGAAGTTGATGGAGAATTCCGATGTGACGGGGACAGATCTCATAATGCTAGATCGAGAAAAGACTGATCTCCCGGAGATGCAAACATTCATGTTGACAACTTTTGGTCGATATGCGTTTTGGAGAGACACCCCATCTGAAAAAAACCCTGTGATTGTCTTTGTCGACCTGAAAACAATTCCCGAACTCTCGATGGTTGGTAATACGGTTGAACACGCAATCCACCACTTCTGTGGATTGTTCGCGAAGTGCCAAGACAATGGAAAAGAAGCGAAGGCCGCTGCTTCGAATATACTCGAGATATTGGGAGATGCAAAGATGAAGAAGGAAACAACAAGAGCTATAAAGAAACGTCAGAGCATTTCCGTCGGTGGACTTCTGGGACCGGGCATCTATCTTGAACAGCATTCAAATGGATCCCCACGATACAGACGACTTTTGCACAGTAGACGTAAGACTTGTTTGCTGGCATTCACATCCTATTACTTTTAACAAATGTTGAAAAAATGAGAATCATTTCTAGATGATCCACATATCGAGAATCTTCTCCGTTGTCTGACTAATGCTAAAGTCAAATCAGATGAACAGGCAGTCATCAAACTCATCAACGAAGAAATCGTGGGACATGTAATTATCTGCAATGACGAAGGGGATTTTGGAAATGGGCTGGAGCTTGGGCATGTGATGTTTCTAGCTAATCATAAAGCGGTGAGTACCATTTTCATAAGAACGCATTCATATATTCAGTGGCCTATTCCAGATTGAAGACGATTTGAAAATGATTCTAATCCCGGCATACAAATTTCTTAAGCGTTCCGATTTTATCGAAATTCTCAACCTTACCTTGGCGCTTCGTTAAACCTTAAATAACAATATTCAAGCTTTATTCCTATTAACTTTCTGTGAATTCATCTGTAACATTCCAAAGTCTAACATGGAAAATTCAATTCTTGTTCCTTCTCGTAAAACGCATTGTCCTTATTTATTTGTAAAATAAACTGTTTTATCGAACAAAGTGCTTCAAATAAGTTGGTTCTCACAAGCTTAATTTGGACAGTGAACCGATTTTTCCCGAATCCGCACATTTTTATTCAAATGTTTACCGTGGTCGTGGTGCTTCCAGTCTTTACTCTCACTTAGAAGAATGCGATTGAATGATCTATTCAATGATTGGAGTCGGTCAACGAAGATACGTTGGAGGGATAAGAGAAATACACTTTCGGAGTTGAGCTTATCGTTTTGAGTGACGACATTACAGCAAGCGCACCCGCTCTAAGTAGAGCAAGGGGATTGGAGCAACGAAGAGCCGCTGGTCTTATTATTTTTTCAGCCAAGTCTCTTTCATATGACCGCGGTTGCAACCGTTATGCGTCTATCCAGGCGCGGAACGATTAATTAATAATTTTTTTAAAAACCATCAATTGAGGTTGGAGGAAACTCATTGTTTATTGAGACTTCTGCCAGTAACATGCTACTGAGACTAAAAACCCCTGCGTTTAAACACAAGGAGAGTAACTATCTTTTCAGGTTTCCTAGCGTAGCAGGTACAGCTTTTGGAGTTCGGTCAAACGGGCCCTAGGTTCAAACCCACTAGAGGTGTTCTCTATGAAACTTTCGGACAATCTTTTTTCTTCTTTTTGATAAGCTTTTGGTGGAAGATCTGATGTCACTGGGATGGCTCTGATCTCTAACTAGAATTTATTTCGCATGTATTCATTTCCTTTGTATAAATTATTCTGAAGGTCCAATCGGAGGAAACGAATGTCCAACGTATTGAATGAAACAAATTAATAAGAAATAAGAGTTTGAGGTGGATAGTTGCTGAACTTTTCTATGCCAATAAAAGTAGCTCCGTTTCCGATATTAACCTAAAATAAGCAAAAGAGATTTGTAAAATATGATTTATTGGAATAAATGTTGAATTTACAAAAGATCACGTTCCTCTTTTGGGAAAATAGTTTCAAGATTGAGAACTCCAATTTCGAATGTCTTCTGAGCACGTCCACCGGCAGAAATGTAGCTGCTTGGAATGCGGAATTTGACTTTTCTTTGTCCTGGAATGATTCCATCATCACAATCATGATATACTTTGAAGACTGGATCAATGTTTGTGAGTTCTCTCTCAGATCCTTCGAGACGGAAAGTTCCATCATTGTTTGTGAATCCCTCATCGAGAACATCATCTGGATCTGGTCCATCGTCTTCATCCCATAACTTCACTTTGACTCCAGAAGCCGGCTTACTTCCACACATTAGCTTTCCATAGACAGCAACAGACTGAAAGTTTGGGGATATGCTTTTGATCAATATTATTCTATTCATCCGATATCTAAAATAACGTTTTATGCACTCACCTGTTGTCTCATAGCAAGTGCACATCCGAAGATGGCACAGAGAAGAAGAAATGAAAACTTCATCTGAAAAAAAAACAATAATTGAATTTAAAAATAAATCAAAGAAAGAGAAAACTTTCGAATGAGAAACGAAAGATTGGGGCTGCCATTGGGAAAAGCGCCAACTGTCGAGAAGGAGGAGTTTTAAGATAGGAGAGCAGAAAACACTGGAAGTGAGTCATTCGAATGAACTTGTGTCCACTTTTAAACTGTGTCAGGATGGATATAAAACAGATGACGTTATCAGAAAAACGAAAAAGAAAACAATCAAAAATAGAATATTTAGAAACGGAAATGAATGATAGATCATCATGAGACTCAATGATTCATATTTCGATTCAACAGTACATTTTAGAGTTTGACAACTGGTATAAAAGTGAAAGGACAATTATTTCATTCAATTCTTCGGCATTATTCAATTCATTTTAACAATGAACAAGTGTGTACCTTCTGACTACGGTATCTATTCTTCACTTTTGTGAAGCTTCTGGAGTTGGTTTCTTATTTCGAAAGACAAACTAATTGAAATAGAAAATCAAGTGGTGGAAAAGACAATCGTTATATACCTTTTAAAAAAGACTAAGTCTCAGTATATAAACTATCGAATGGAGCAATTAAGTAGAAAAAGAGACTACTGAACCGTAACATATTCTCACAAATCGTTCGAAACAATTGATTTTTGGATGAGAACAGTTTGATGAATCATGAACCAAAGATTGTTTTTTTTTACCGTACTGAACTACAGATTTAAGTCCAGAGACCCATTATTTAATGATTGGGATTCATAGAATCAAATGTGAGTTATTACTATTTTCCTATTGTCTATTTTTGCTCAAATAATTAGACTATTCATTATCTTGAACTATAATACCGTCATCTCATCTTAATTGTTTTCATTACTCTCTTTGCAAATACGGCTCCTCTCAGTTCTTTATCCATTTTGATGTGTTCCCTATATTCCAGTTATCTTATTTCATTCTAACTACTGTATTTTCAATAAGGCATGTTTTTATGATTGAAAGTTCCTGGTTGTTATTACGTGCCAAAGCCCGACTCCTAATCAAACTTCTGAACTCAAATGATGTGCTATTGGTCTCTCTCTCTTGCCGTGTCAAATAATCTGTCAATCAAAGACATTTCATTTAGTTTATCAGTTTTTGTGCTTTTCTCTCTCTCAACTCAACGAAACGATGTTTTTTTGTTCGAATAATGTGTTTTCTCTTTCTGATAACAAACAGATTGACACTCTCAATGATATAACACAAAGACAACTGTTCAAATTGTAAACAACTTTTTCTTTTTCCCCATTTTACATTCACAAACACTTCATTGAATTCACGGCTCCATTACATTCATTTCTTTCTTTTCATTCTTTTTTATATCAGATCATTTCAGTACCTAATAGAAGTAGTTTTCAGACCAAAATGAAATGTTTCATACTTCTCGTCCTCCTCATTGGAATCGTTGCAGCCATGAGAGATCAGTCGATTGCTGTTAAAGGAAAACTCTTGTGCGGCACAAAACCCGCTAATCAAGTTAGAGTGAAACTGTGGGAAGAGGATTCTGGACCAGATCCAGATGATCTTCTGGATCAAGGATACACCGATGCAAACGGAGAATTCAATTTGAAGGGAGGAACTGCCGAATTGACTGATATTGATCCTGTTTTCAAGGTTTATCATGCTTGCGATGACAGCAAATTGAAGGTATTTTTGAATATTGAACCTCTTTTTTCTTTCGAATATATATGAATTTCAGCCTGGACTCCGTAAGATTCGTTTCAAACTTCCAAAATCGTACATCACCAGTGGAAAGGTTCCAAAGAAGACGTTTGATATTGGAATTCTCAATCTTGAAACCATTTTCGCTGAAGAGGAACGAGAGATTCTTCCAAAATAGATACATTATTCTGAATTTTTAATGTTTTGTATATGAACGTTTTTATTTTCGAAAAATACAAATTTAGTAATTTCGATAATCGTGCGAGTCTCGATCAGATTTGAATGGGAGGTGTATATCGAAGAGTTTCAGAGTGCAAAAAGAGGAATAACGTTCTTGACTTTGTTAACTATGAAATTCCAGAGCTTTAAGTTTAGGGTATTCTTTAACTTTAAAAACATCGACTTTTTCATTTTCCCGGAAGACTGAAGAGATCGGTTTCGAAACATTAGAACCAATCGAGAAGAGAAGGCGAATAGTCCCGTATTTATCCATTCATTTTTGATCGGTTAGAACGTGGGAAGCTTTCAACTGATGTTCGAAAAATAGAAATCCAATAATCACAGAATTTGCATTTTTCCATAAAAGATTAACAGTATCCACACCTCAATCTTCAAAAAGAACTGGTTTTTGATCTCTTTGATCTTCGAATTCTTACCATCCGATCTTTTCAACCATAAACTTTTACTAAGATGTATTCATCAAACTTGAAATCAATAAGTTTTGTTTCTCTCTCCACCAATTTTTCTCAAAAAATCCGATCGAATCTTTGCCTTCTTCGCGGATACAAATGGACACAATAGATGAAGGGCTCTGATAAAAACCGGAGAGACTGGTGGATGTGTCCAACATTCTGAATCGTTTTCAATTCGTTCTTCCTCCCAACAGCTAATATAACAGTCTTTTGTTTCATTTTTCCATTTTCAAAAAAGCACGAGAAATATGAGGGTCGTTAAAACTGCAGCCGGCAGGAGGTAAGATTACTGTTTAAGGATATAAAGTAACCATCTGGTTGTGCAGTGAGTTTTGTATTAATTTCAACAAAAACTGCCTACTTCTTTGGAAGATTACCAGTATAATAAGATGGATTTTTTAATTTTCAGTATGATAACATTCGTATGTGCTACCGTATTCTGTTCATTGATGGCCAAAATAATGGTCACTAGATACTTTTTCGATTATCCAGTTGTTATTCTTATGATGCAATCAGCAGCAACACTCTTTGTTATTGAAGTCTCCAGGTATCCTAAACTACTAATTTTAATTATTTTCTCAAATCAATTTCAGAGTTCTTGGTATTCTAAAAGTAGCTCCATATTGTTTCGAAAAGGGACGTCATATTGTTATTCCCTCTATTCTTTATACAATCTCTCAATGGATTACTGTAGCATCGTTCGAAGGAATTGCAATGCCAAACTTTGATTCTGTGAAGAGATTCACTCCAATTTTGATCCTCATTGGTTTGGCAGCTCGTAGTCGACAACAAAAAGTAGATCAAAATAGAACTTTTATTATTATTGGTTTGGCTATCGCTTCTGCCATGGCAGGTATTAATCCTCGAGCTCTTCGAAAAAGAACTAAATAACATTTCAGTGAATCTTGACTTCTCAATCGATAGATATTCACTCATGTACGGAATGGTTGGAGCAGTTTTACAGGCGACTGCTCTCATTCTTTTCGAAGAAAATCTTCAAACATACAACGTGGGTTTTCAAGTTTGCTCCGAGGCGTTCATCTCATTTTAAAGTAATTAATCCAAAAAAAATTTTAACTAACGTTACTATGGTTATATAACAAACAATATCCAATTTTCACTAATTACAGTACACTGAACTTCTCTATATGCACTCTTTCAATTCTCTAGTTTTCTACCTTCTTGCTGATATGGTTCGGGTATGACTTTTCATCGTTGAATCAATGATGCTGACACTGAAATTTTAGGATGAACTCCGGGATGCTTTCATGTACATGATCACTTCTGCTCATCCACTTTTCGTCATTGTTTTTGGTATTTTAAATGCATTTTCATTCAAAAATCGAATAAATTTTCAGGAGTATCCATGTTATCTGGAGTCCTCTTTCACTTCACTGCATTCTCTTGTCTTGAAAAGAACGGAGCTTTGAATATGCAAATTGTTTCGAATGTTCGTGCAGTTGCAGAGACATTCTTTGCATATTATCTCTCTGTTTACCTGTTTTACGATGTCTATCCTGGAGTTTTGAATTGGTGAGACTGTTTTGATATTCCAGAAAGTTCTCATTTTCAATGTTCCAGGGCCTTCCTTGTCATCACTTTCGTTGCTGCCAGAGCATTAATCAATAGGGATAGTGAGCCAGAAATTGTAAAGGGACCATGGATGACTAAAGCTTAATAAATGTTCCCATCTTTGAATTCTCGGATTAATAAATGTTTTTGAGTGGTTCATGCGTTTGTTGTTTCTCTGAATTAATTGGTTGATAACCTAACTTTGTTATTTCTGAGTTATCCGAACCATATATCCTATGGAAACCTTTTATGAACCATAGTAACAGATTTCAGAGATTAAAAACAAAATGAAGAAACCAAAAAATGCTGGTCTTGCTTCTCAGTTTTTCCTGTAAGTGCAATGAACTTGAATTGAAATTAATGGAATAAAAACAAGAATTTTCAAGATTTTCAAGAATTGGTGTATAACATTTATAAAAAAGATTAGACACGATTATCTATTCATTAAAATTCAACAAGAGAATACAAGAAAAACATATGCGAGAGGTCTAGAAAAGACCCCTTACGAGACTATCTCAATATAATGAAAGGGGCTTTTGACAGATAACGGGGGGCACATATAGAATATTTGAACATAGAACATTCATGATTTTACATAGTATTATATTCATGAAGACTGACATTATATATTGAGCAATGGTCCGCCATAGGTGATTGAAGGTTGAATATGCTGAAACGTTTCAAAGATTTCAATTTTTGCTTAAATTGTTTTCACTTCTATTTGAACACTTTGTGTTTATATTTCCACGTTTTCTTAGGGTTACTGTAGAATAACATCATTCAATCAATCGTCGTTTTTTAGTATCGCTTCGTGGTTTGTGATCACTCTTGTTTCTGGAGTAATGTATCGAATGGTTCTGGTGGCAACTAACTTCGAATTCCCGTGTATGATAATTCTGTGTCAATCAATGGCTTGTTTGGTTTTCATGCAAGTAACGAAACTATTGTTTCCGGATCTCTGTAATTCATGGAGCACTTCAATCGATTTGAAAGCACTTCCAGTTTCAATTTTCCTTACGATTTCATTATTTTTAGATTTATTAGCTTATTATCAGGTAGAAGTTTGTTCAAAAGACTGACGATGATTTTCTGAAATTTTCAGGAAACAGGATGCTCAAAACTAATTGAATATTTAGCAGCTCCTACAATAGCTATAATTCTTTTGAGGTCAGCAATCAGTCAAAGACCGAAGTTTGTGAAAAAACTTCCATTGATTCTTGCCTGTTTTTCAGTCGTTTTCACTTATATGACCAGTAAGTTTTCTTTCATTTTGATGAACTCTAAAACGTCTCAGTTTCAGTTAACGTCACAGAATTAACACCAGATGGGATGCTGTTTGGATCGTTAATACTTGCATTCAATGTTGCCACATACTTTGCTTTACGAAGATATCTCAATAGGTTTGATTTGTTGCTAATCGTGTTATCATGATGTTTTTTATTTCAGAAATTCAATATCACAGTTTCTCTTCTCTCATTTTTCATACCTTACCGTTATTTTGTTCGTCTATGAAATTTACCAAGTGAGTCCCATCTCAAAATTAGGACTCAGTTTATGATAAAACACAAACTTATTATTTACTTCATCCAATTGTTTATTCGAATATATTTGTAGAGGGTGCGGTTCAAAGAAATTGGAAAAATGATACTAAATTATTTGCTCCGGTGTCTTATACTCCGCATTGTCTTGATGAGTTTTTAGTAAAAGCAAACAAAGTTTTTGGGTTCCGGACCAAGTTTCCACAAATACCGTAAATACTTCAATTTTCAAGGGCACCCGGGGGCAACTCTATTAGAGTTTTTACACTATGTCTATTCGTGGGGATACTGTAGCTTTGCGTGCTCAATAAGAATGGACAGTGAGTTAGATTGACCGAATTAGAGTACTTAGGATTATTGCGAGTATGAAGAGTATAACTGGAAATATCCCAATAGATGTTTATACAATTGGTTTCATAATTTTAAAATTGATACAATTTTTGGTTTCATATTGGTTCCATACGTGGATATGCACTTGAAGGTTTTCCTATTCCTTCTCCGATTCTAATCATTAACCACAATTTTGTATCAGATTTTAAACTTGTGAACGTTAGCAAACGCTACGGTAATACAGTAATCCAGATGGTACTTTATTCCTACCAATGATGTTTTTTTTTAAATTTTATCTCCAAAAACATTACTTGTAGAAGTTTTGAAGTTTTTATAAACAATTTTTCAGCACGATATTCATCGACTCTATTTATACATTCATCTCTGGCAGCTACCAAATTTCTATTCAGTTCTTTTAACATATGTTTTTCTTTTTTCTTTTTCTCTTATTTTAATGTGTCAAGTCATAACTCAATTCGATCTTTCATTGATTGCTGCTTCTATGAATACCAAGAGTGCATGGCAATTCGTTATTACAAATTTCTTTTTTCGAAATGTCGTTTTCAAACCATATTATGATCTGAATCCCTCTATGTGTATTAATGCGCTTTCATCATTTGTTGTCAGTCTCACTAAATTTTATATTGACTTCAAGAATAGAAGCTCTCAGATTTACTGAAAAGAATAAAATTTTAGAATCTTTTTCCTCGAAATTTAATCCGAGAAACCCTATATTTCGAAAAGTGTGTGGGGGCAAAAAAACAGAAATAATTTATAAACTGAAAATGGCAAATCGAATCGGGGAAAAGAACAACGGGAAAATGTTTCAAGAGTGACTAGAATTCGTGAGAGGGAACTGAGGGAAAGAAATTCCTAAGTGACATAAATGCAATAAATAAGTATTAGTACAATGATGACCTGAAAAAATGTTATTGCTACAATTGGAATGCATATAATTCAAGACAATCCTAAATATTGAACAAAGAAAAAGTATTCTACATATTTTTTGGTCTTGGTGGAATTACAGGTCTAGGTGGTGGGGGAGGAGCCTTTCTAAACGGAACTGCAGGTGGTCCAGATCCAGTAGATGCGCCACGTGTTGGTGGGAGTGGAATAGTGGGAGGTGGTGGGGCTGAAGAGGGTGCAGATTGAGTGAATGGGTTGAAAAGACAAGCTTGTTGAGGAGGGCTTTTATTGTTGTTTGATTGTGGTGTAGGACGAGAAGTGGGCGGAGCAAGTGGTGGAACATGCTCATACCAAGAGCTATTGGCTAGAGAAGCTGATGAAGCACGAGATGGC
>GL379943.1:274847-308049 GCA_000143925.2 Caenorhabditis brenneri
TTGACGCCAGTATTAGAATGCAGTAAAAGAGCGTATCATGCCAGTCCCTTCTTCCTTTTTTATTAACTACTTATGCATTGAAATGATCGTAAACAAATAAAAATATTGCTGATATTCCATTTTGAATTTTCTTACAATGTGTTTTACTACACTTTTATATCTCTATCTTTTCTTGTTTGTTTTTGGTTTCTAAGTTTCTTTTCAGGAAAATCATGTCATTGGCTTTGAGAAAGACTTTGGGCGTCGCTCGCTTCTCGATGAGAACTGCCAGCTTCCAGGCTGTTCCAACCAATGCTGGAAAAACTCCACCAACTCTCGAACAATTTGACCCACTCAACCCAGGAGAGTGGCAACTCGGTGCTGGAGGAAAAATTCTTCCACGTCTTCCAGAAGGAACAAAGGTTGGAAACCTCGTTATGGGAAAGTACGGTCTCTATGACCCAGTCCTCAAGAAAAGAGTCGACACCTACGCTAACGCTCTTCTCGATGGAAAGAAATCAGAGGAGGCTGGCCCATTTGACGTCGCGGTCAGCAAGATTGCCAAGGTACTGTCTTACATCTGCTTTGTCATCGCCATCTACAACCTCGTTTCGCTTGTTGTTGGAAAGCCACTTCCACCACTCAGCCACGTCAAAGCTCCAGGATCCTAAATATTTCTTATTCGATCGCATTATTTCTCTTGTAGGAGGTTTTATGCTCGATAAAACTTATGTCAATGTGAATCAATAAAATTCCCCTTTAACGAGTTATTGATTTTTTCTAAACATCGTGTAATGCAAACGCTCTAATATCGTCACATTCCTGTATTTTTATCAATTTCCGTTATTAGTGGATTTGTGTTCATTTATCTCTTAATGTGTTTTTTCGAATTTCAGTCATGGCGTTGAATACACCAAGTGGAAGTTGTAGTTCTAAGGTGCTCTTGCATCCTTTGGTCATAATGCAGATGTCTGAACATTATTCTAGGACCAAAGTACAGCAAGGTCCTGAAGTAAGAAAAGTTTTTGGAGCTATTCTTGGAAAGCAAAACGGCAGACAAGTGGAAGCGTTGAACTCATTTGTTTTGAAAATGGAACTGGAAGAAATGTCGAATACAACTACATTCAATATGGAACATTTGTTGCTCAGAGCAGAGCAATGTATGTTGGGTGTTTACTTTCTTTTTATACTACGAAGGTTTACAGATTTGGAAGTGTTTCCCGAGCTCCAAGTCGTTGGACTTTATTGCGCGGGAGAAGATGATAAGCTCACGGCAGAGGAAAGGGTTGTCCTAGCAAAACTGACTTCAGCTGTTCGTAATGCAGAGAAAGCTGGACAAATCGATGCAACACTGTATTTAAAATTGAACTCTTTAACGGCCGGAGTCACTCGCAAGCTACCATTGTTCGCCTTCGAAGGGGACGTCACGGACATAGAACGGTACAGATCTATCGAGTGGGTTCTAGTATCGGAGGAAAGTGAACGCGTGGGAGTCAACCATATTGCCAAACTCTCTACTAAGCACGGTAAAGATGAAACATCCGTAGGAAAGAAGCACCGCGAAGCTCAAGATGCTGCTATGAACATGCTTCAGCATCGTGTGGACGTAAGTGCTTTAAACATAATCACAAGAACTAATTATTCTTTCCAGATGATAGTTTCATATCTCGAAAAAATCCAATCCGGATCACTTCATCCGAATTTCGAAATTCTCAAAGAAGCTAACTTGCTCGCTCAAAAGTTGAACACAATCGATCGTTACTCATCAGAATTCACTGATAGTTTTGAGAAGGAAGAGAAGACTATGACGGTATTTTCGCTGATGCCAAAGCTCACCACTCTTCTTGGAAGTATGCAAAGTGTGTGGTCCAAGCTTGCGTTACAACGTGCTGACCTTGCTGATGACGGATTTCATGGAAAATCTGCTGGCGGAGTTCGATGGGGACAACCTATGAGATTCAAGTCAATGAATCCGGGTCGCTCGCAACAAGCTGATGTGAGTTCGAATATACCGTGATACTTTAAAATGTAAAGAATTCAGGACGATGAATACTTCGACGAAGAGGACATGGAAAACGAAATGAGCGGGCCGCGACGAAAAATTCACGCAGCCGACTCACCAGCAGGTTACAGAAGACGTCGTGCTCCTCCAAGAAGTGAGTCCAATAATTCAGTGAAAGTTTGACATAATAAAATAATTTATAGCTTCTGCGATGACTTCTTCTCGCAACACAAACGTCCTTGCACCAATTGGAACCGACGAAATGGAATTGTCTGGACAAGAGGAAAATGCCGGTCCATCAGGCCGACATTATATTCCAGATGCTCCACGACCATCTGCCACTGCAACCAACGAGTCCGATGAATCGAGTCAAGCTTCGTGAAGCCGAAAATGATTTTTTATCACTCATATTTATTGTACGATTTATCATATCTAAAATTACAAGCTTCCCGAAATGTAATATTGATCTCTTCCAAAACATCGTTTAAAGGTCAACTGCCTTGTATCAGTTAAGGAATTAGGTATTGCTTACGCAATTAATTTTCAGAAAAATGCTTAGAAGTGTAAATCTATGGCATAGTCGTACTGTTGCAAGAAAAAATTGGATTTCAAATGAATGGAAAAGGACATTTAAAAACGAAAAATCAGATAAAGCAACGGTTTTGTTTGAAAGCATCTAATTGTGTGGAATAACGCTGTTACAGGGACTGTTTGGGAATAAAAATCTAAAGACAGCCGCAGATTTAAATGCATTGCCATCATTAGTCAGAGCTTCTACAAACTCTCTAATCAAGGCTAGAGAAAATGACAAAGCTTTAAAGATAGTTTTCGTTTAGGAGCTGCTAACTCCTGCTGTGAGCTCACGAACTTCAATACAAATTGTTGATGACATTTCAAACGAAATTTGTAAAGCTGCAGATCTCGTAGGAATCGAGTTTTGTGATTTTAATCTAACTGAATTTTTTTAAGACTGAATGTGTACGCCAGTTGCATAACGATTCAGAGTTCCGGGAGGCAGCTGAGAATGTTTCAAGAGAATTTTGCGAGCTCGTAGAAAGCTTGAATACGAACACTGCACTTTACAGAAAGTTGAAATCATCAGAAGTATCTGAAAACGCTAGATTTGATGATGTGGACCGGAGAACTCTTGCTTTGTTGCTTGATGATTTCGAGCAGAGTGGAGTGCATTTGGAAGATGGACAAAAAGCTGAATTCGTGCAGCTTTCGTCAGATATTTTCGATTCTGGTGCGCGTTTCCAGGAAAATTGTGATAGAATAGCCAGCGTTGGAAAGTGAGAAGATTTTTTAATCGGTTTTGTTTGAAAAAAAACCTAATCACAGATTTGATCAAGCTAAGTACGGTCTTCCTTCACAAATCTATTCACCAGTATCCAACTCACTCGACAGCTCAAAACGGAAAATGGTTTACAATACCTTCTATCGGCATGACGACCGCCAAGAAAAATACTTGCGAAATCTTATATCCTCTCGTCATCAGCTGGCACTGTTAACTGGTTTTGAATCGTTCGCTCACCGGGCACAAAGAAACTCCCTCCTTGACGATTATAATAATGCAAAAACTTTTTTATGGGGAGTCGTTGAAGTTTGTAGCCTTTGATTACTTTTTTATGAATAATTTTCCTTTTGAAGAAATGCCGCGGAGCATTTGAGAAGGAGCTAGCGGTACTCATAGATATATCCGCACAATGCAACCAGCAAGACCGAGACGGGAATGATGGAGTTAATACTATCGCTGAGCATGATCTAGGTTTTCTGATGCATCTGTACAGGGTAGGTAGTTATCATACTGGAACAAAAAAATTTCAAAATGAAGCTTTAAGGAAAGTGCATATGACATTGCTAAAGTGTCACAAGAGGTTTCACCTTTTTTCACGTTCTCTTCTATTTGGCGCGGGTTTACAACATTAACACAAAGGCTTTATGGTGTTAGATTGGTTGAAGTGCCTATTGTGAGCGGTGAGCTGTGGAATTCTGCTGGTGTTTTAAAATTGGTTTGTTTTTTTTTCTCTTGGTTGAAAACATTCATCGTTTTCAGAAAGCACTTGATGAACAGAACAATGAATTAGGAGTAATTTATATCGACTCCTCAATTCGTTCCGAAAAGGCTGTTGGTGATTGTCACTATACAGTTCGTTGCTCTAAACTCCTTGATGATGGAACGTGGCAAATGCCTATCCTGGTTCTATCACTGAGTTTAGTCGATGGACACAGTAGGAATTGGAAAGACTCTAGAGTATGTAATGAATTCATTTTATCGTATAATTCAGAGGTAGCAAAATATTTGTTTTTGCCTAACCTGGATAACCCCAAAACGCGATATTTTATCAAACGTTGCAGATTAGCATTCATTCTGCGGAAACAATGTTCCATGAGTTAGGCCATGCAATGCATAGTATCCTGGGGAGAACCAAATATCAGCATGTTGCTGGAACAAGATGCCCGCAGGACTTTTCGGAAATTCCATCCAATCTTATGGAATACTTCTTCAGTAACTTGAATGTCATGAGAGATATCATCAGGCGGACGGATCGTGATGAGGATCAACTTTCTGTTGAATCAGCTGCAACCCTTCTAGCTTCGAGACACTCATTCACTGCAATTGAAACTGTCCAGCAAGCTGCATATGGCCTTTACGACCTTGAAGTGCATGGGCCGATTGCTGCTCCACAAATCGCAACAGGACGAATGACCACAACAGAACTGTTCCACGACATTATGAACAAAGCTATGCCACACGTTCACAGATCTCCTGACTCAGCTTTCCAACACCGTTTTCATCATACAGTACAGTATGGAGCGAAGTATTATTCGTATCTGGTCGCGCGTGCCTCTGCCTGTCTAATCTGGCAAGAAAGATTCCTCGATGAACCATTTTCTAGAAAGTGGGGGAATTGCTGGGCTGAAGTTCAGTCACACGGAGGAGGTCACCATCCTGCTGTTCTACTGGAAAACATTCTCGGCTTCCGCCCGTCGTCCAAGGATTTGACACTTGCTCTTTCGAAAGAGTCACAACATCTAGCAAATCTTGATGCTGTCACCGTGTAGGATTGTTTGCATAACCTAGTTTCCAGAAGTAGTCATTTCTCTTGTTTTTGTTATTTTGTTCTATTTAAATGAAGTTATTTTGTATATTAGTCCACTTTATCATCCATGAATATAAAAGATTCAAAACTCTTCAGCAGTATGTCGTCTGTCTCAAAACGTGTTCAAAAAACCTCTGAATTGCTTAACAACCTCTTATATATCATATTTTTTGCCAGGCGCTATCTTCTTTCTCTCTCAATCCATCGGTTCCGATTGTTCTTTCTGTCGCAGCGTCAGACCGCGAACGAACAGTTCATGCACATTGAAGAGGCGCAGACAAAGAGGCGGTACGGTCGGGTGCAAAGAAGACGCTCCTCTCTCACCAACTATTGGCCCAATTTTTTTTCTGGCCTAAATTCTCTATTTGATTCCAAGTTCAAAAAGAGCTTGAGAAAAGTGCAGCGTGTATTTGAATTACTTCCTGCTCCTGGCATCCAAAGCCCTTTTTCCCTCGTTTCTCTCTCCCATTGCTTTTTCTCATTCATCCATTTTTTGTGTCCTTCAAGAATGGCAGAATGCCAAGTTCCGTCACAGCTAATTCACCCAATTCCCTTTCATCGCATATTTCTTTTTTTCTGTTTTAAAGAGTGTTTTTTTCAGTTCCTTTTGAAGGCTTTATGAGTCGGTGCACTGCAATGTAATGCAATGCCGAACGCAGATTTTGTCTAGAAGTGGATATGATTCATTTTCACTCTGCTTTTCAAACTCATATTGAACGAAACTTTTTAAAATTCATTTAGGGCCCTCACTTTACATCATCATTTCTGTAATAGACAGTTTGCCCTTTTATTGGAACTGAAACTATAATCATGCGGTTGATAAGTTTTTAAAATGGTCTGATATCTGTCTTCTAGATGTACTCTGCCGCCAGTTTCTTTTTCATTTCTTCTCGTCTATCTGTTAAAAAAGTTTTTCTCAAAAAAGAAAGATTCAAGACTTGGTCTCTGGAGGGGACACATCCGCCGGCACGCTCACAATTTGCACGAATTGTTCCGTTCTGTCTTTTCTTTTTTGAAGCTCGTTTTTATTTTGCCTTCTTTCAGTTCAGTTTTTAACAACTCCGCTTACAATCTCACTTTTTTTTTCTTATCTGTGTTTTGGTGGCAAGAAAAACCCACTCTGCGAGATACCGCCTCTATCAATTCTACAGTTCTTATAGCAGTTTCATTCATCGAACTGTCTTTGGTCTTGGAACTATGTTGATTAGAGTGATTCTATCGAAAGATTTTAAGGCTGAAAATAACATAGTTGTTACTGCCAAAGATTCAGAGGTCCTATGATTACTGAGTGTCCAGTTGTAGAATTGTCTTTTAAGCCTATTATCGGTGCTCTTACTCCAGCACAACACTACAGTACTTCTCATAGAGTTTGCATCATAGTTCGTTCTTTGTTACTTAAGTGACAGTTGTTCATTATCAGAAATATTTTATGTGCGTCAAGTGATACTCCTCTCTCGAAATTATACCAACGAGCTTTTCTTCGCCACATAAATTCATATCAGTCACGAAATTATTACGTGGAAAGAGTGGTATGAGATAAGCATCTATTTTGATGAGGCTTTATAGTTAGATTCGGAGTAGATTTGTGTTGTATTCGCGGCACGACTGGTAGACGACTCTTCGTGACTGGCTCTGTAATAATTGTTTTTCCCAATCTGCACACAATACATATTTTTCATAGCAGTCTCACTCCCTTGAGCGCTCATCTCGCCACAGCACAACTAATCCATCTATTGAGGCGCACGCATTCGTTTTCACTTTGACGAGACGCATGCATAACAAACGCCTTTAAGTTTTTCCGTTGTTCATCACGTGAAACGCTCGTTGTTTTCCACAACTTATGCTTTAAAAACCGAGTGTTACATTTTATTTCTATTTTGTCATGCTTGTATTTTACATTCCTAAATTTTACCTCGACAAATTTTTATTTACAGGAAAATGGTCGCTCATTCCTCGGACGGGTTATCCGCCACGGATCCAGTCACCGGCGGAGATGTTCTTGTTGATGCTCGCGCTAATCTCCAAGAGAAGCTTCCACTTTCTTCTGATTCCACTCAAGAAGGCCTCGAGGAACCACGAATCGAGCTGCCAACTGTGGATGCTTTTAGACGTGCAATTCCACCTCACTGCTTCGAACGCGATCTCTTCAAATCACTTAGATATCTGGTGCAAGACTTTGCGGCACTTGGTCTTCTCTATTTCGCACTTCCTGTTTTCGAGTATTTTGGAATTTTGGGATATTTAGCATGGAATATTCTGATGGGTGTGTTCGGATTTGCTTTGTTCGTTGTTGGACACGATTGTCTTCATGGATCTTTCTCGGACAATCAAAACTTGAATGATTTCATTGGGCACATTGCATTCTCTCCGCTTTTCTCGCCATACTTCCCATGGCAAAAGAGTCACAAACTTCATCACGCCGTAAGTTTAGACATTTCAGTAATTAATTTTATGTTTAAATTAATTTTTTTCAGTTCACCAACCATATTGACAAAGATCACGGACACGTCTGGGTTCAGGATAAAGATTGGGAAAAAATGCCTTTGTGGAAACAACTTTTCAACCCAATGCCATTTTCTGGGTGGCTCAAATGGTTCCCAGTTTACACACTGTTCGGTTTCTGCGATGGATCCCATTTCTGGCCATACTCGTCCCTTTTTGTTCGTGATTCTGAACGTGTTCAATGCGTGGTTTCAACCGTCTGTTGCGTCACTTGTGCCTATATTGCTCTTGTCGTTGCTGGATCCTATTCCAACTGGTTCTGGTACTACTGGGTTCCACTGTCTTTCTTCGGATGTATGCTCGTTATTGTCACTTATCTCCAGCACGCAGATGAAGTTGCTGAGGTATCATTACTTCACGTAGATCATGCTCATATCATTGATTCATTTCAGGTTTACGAAGCTGATGAGTGGAGCTTCGTTCGTGGACAAACTCAAACTATCGATCGCCTCTATGGATTTGGATTGGACCAGACTATGCATCACATTACTGACGGACACGTAGCTCACCACTTCTTCAACAAGATTCCACATTATCATCTTATCGAGGCTACCGATGGTATCAAGAAGGTTCTGGAGCCACTCTACGAAACTCAATACGGATACAAATACCAAGTTAACTACGACTTCTTCGTTCGTTTCCTCTGGTACAACATCAAACTTGACTATCTCGTGCACAAAACCAAAGGAATCCTTCAGTTCCGCTCAACTCTTGAAGAGAAAGCAAAAGCCAAGTAAAAGAAGCTCAAGTGCCATTCCAGAGTACAACACCTTTTACGTTTGCACCGGGTTTTCTATCCCTTGTTTCTCTATATTTTCTGTTCCATACCTGCTTCAATTTTTTCTTTTTCTGAATGCATAAAGTCATACTTATTTTAATCTTTTAGTCAACATCAGTTCCAATTTTGAGGAAGTAAAATGAACTTTAATAAACTGATTTATCGCTTCTGCGACCAACAGTCTTTTATTGCACTTTGTTCGGTATGCTTCAAACTGTCGCCTTCCTTCTCACCCGATTGATAACGATAACCGTTTACATATGACCTTCTGCTGAAGATTGACGGTTCTTTGTTCTACAGGTTCTTCTAGTTTGAACACTTGAATTCCGGCTTATGAAGAGTGTTTGTTGAATTTAAACGTTTTCTGAAGGAATGTGAAAACAGAAACTTTATACATTGAACTTCAGCTTTCAGACTACAAAGGTATACTGTAGTTTGACCAATATTGGAAAACAAATGAACCAGAATCATACAAACTAAAAAATATATGAATAATTGAGGATACACGATTTACATTGCCAATTTCAGAGTGCATCATGAATATGAAATGCATTTCCTGCTCCTTTTTTCTTTTTTCGGCATTCATCATCAATTTTATAAAGTCTAGGAATAGGAAAAAGAAACCTTTGAGCATATCTGATGTTCACGATTTTAATCTAACAAAAGCGGTTGCGAACACAATTTCAGTTAAATTAAGATCGTTTTAATTAAAGAACACAAGGATACGAGAAGATTAAGGAAGATGTACAATGACTTTTTTGTTTCAAAAGTTTCAGATTTAGAATAAAACTATTGCTCCGGATAGTATGTCATAGAGTACAGTGTTTCGCAAGATACCTTTTCAAACAACTATGAAAAAGTAATATACTGCAGAGAAAAAATCGTTTTTTTTTTTGATATTTCGGAAACAGAAGTCTAGATCCGGATGGAACATTCTAATAAAGTCAATGATCCGTCTTTGTTCTGAAGTTTTCTTTCGGTAGTAGTCTTCCGAGTAGTCCTCCAATGTGGTGATCGTTTGATTCATGACGGATCACTTTTGAAAAACGTCTCGCCATCCTGGTTAGTCTGCTGTCGCCTCACCTCCTTCTCTTCCTCTCATTTTTCGTTTCAATTGTCAAAAAATTTTATCTGGCTACAGCAGAAAAGAAAGTGCACTGATTTCTATCATTTCTCTTCCTCTGCAACACTCTCTAAGAGGGCAAAGGACGCGAGTACGTGTGCTGCTAACAAATGAGAGATACGAAGTGGAGCGGGGATGGTTTCACAGAATAAATCACGCCATATTGTGCGGTGGTCGTTTCGGTTTTCGATAGAGGGAGGAAAAGAAAAAGGGAATGAGAATGATGGAGAGAGACTACCTCCTTATTCCGACGAGACACTTTCTGAAAATTTCCTTTTTTAGGATAGTCATTCATCAACTTTTTCTTTTTTCAGACCCTACTAAATACTTCCTTTTTGCCCTTCCCATATATGTAGTTGACCTAATTTAACACTTTTTCAGTAATAACCGTGCAGAAATGACAATCGCCACAAAAGTTAAAACGAGTAAAAAGGATCTGGATTCAATCAAAGTTCCGGAACTCCCATCAGTTGCTGCTCTCAAGGCGGCCATTCCAGAACATTGTTTTGTCAAGGATCCATTAATTTCAATTTCATATCTTATCAAGGATTACCTTCTTCTTGCTGGTTTGTACTTTGCAGTTCCATACATAGAGCAATATCTTGGATGGGTTGGTCTTCTTGCCTGGTATTGGGCAATGGGAATCGTTGGATCTGCCCTTTTCTGTGTTGGACATGACTGTGGACATGGATCTTTTTCTGATTATGAATGGTTGAATGATCTTTGTGGACATCTTGCTCATGCTCCAATTCTTGCTCCATTCTGGCCATGGCAGAAATCTCACAGACAACATCATCAATACACTTCTCATTTAGAGAAAGATAAAGGACATCCATGGGTTACGGAAGAAGATTACAATAACAGAACTGCTATTGAAAAATATTTCGCTGTGATTCCAATTTCCGGATGGCTTAGATGGAATCCAATCTACACAATTGTCGGTCTTCCAGACGGATCCCATTTCTGGCCATGGTCTAGACTATTCGAAACAACAGAGGATCGTGTCAAATGTGTGGTTTCGGGAGTTGCATGCGCTATCTGTGCTTACGTGAGTTTTTTTGATTAATCAATTCCGAGAAGTTCAGACTAAAGTGACCTGAATCAGGAAACAGGGTTAAGAATCTGATGTTGTATCAGCTGATCATATAATATAAAGTAACGGAAAAGCTGTGATAAAAAGTTTAGTTAATAGGGAAAACGAAACATCTGTTTATATTTCACCGTTTTCAGTTTTATTGGGAAGTTTTTCTATAGATTTCGTTCTTTGAAAGTGTTAACTGGAATAGGGAATAGGAATCGCAAAACTGGTAGAAATATGAAAATTAATTATAAAATCCTGAAAATGCCATTTGAATGTATGTACTCAAATAATCTGATTTCAATCGTATTCTACTGGAATCTCTTCCTAAAAAAAACCACATTTGTTAGTTTTTATTCATTATTATTTTCAGATTGCATTCGTTCTCTGTGACTATTCTGTCTACACTTTCGTCAAATATTACTACATTCCACTTCTCTTCCAAGGACTCATTCTCGTTATTATCACGTATCTTCAACATCAAAACGAGAATATCGAGGTTACAATCATCTGAAATATAGGTGACAAACGCAGTTTAATTTCAGGTTTATGAGCCAGATGAGTGGGGATTCGTTCGTGGACAAACTCAAACCATTGACAGACATTGGGGATTCGGTCTTGACAATATCATGCACAACATCACAAACGGACACGTGGCTCACCACTTCTTCTTCACCAAAATTCCACATTACCACCTGTTGGAAGCCACTCCAGCTATTCAAAAAGCTCTCGAACCACTGAAAAACACTCAATACGGATACAAAAGAGAAGTCAACTATGACTGGTTCTTCAAGTATCTTCATTACAACGTGACCCTTGATTATTTGACCCATAAAGCAAAAGGAGTTCTTCAGTACAGGACCGGAGTTGAAGCAGCAAAAGCCAAAAAGGCTCACTAAACACAATCTCATGACGTGTCTGATTGCCATTTCTCACCTGTTATTTTATGTTTATTTCTCACTTGGAGTTATAACTTGGTTACGTTTATTGTTTCCAAAAAATACCAAAAATTCAGTAATCACTTCACATGATTCAATAAAAAGTGTTTGAAACGTTTTCGTTGGTTCTTGAAACAGTGAGAGTTCAAAGTAAAGAAAAGAAATATAAAGAGGATTACGGTATCACTGAAAATTTTCGTTTGGAATTTGATCGAGAGTTTTGCAGATTGACATGGTCACAAAACTCATTGAAGAGATAAGAAAAGAATCGAAACATTTGGAATTTAACCCCAAAAGATGTATTAACAAAGACTCTAGGATACATTGACCAAAAGCCATGTGTCAAAAGTGGAAACAGTCATGTAACCTTCAAGAAGAACAGTATTAAAGGTTTCGTACTTCAAGCGAAACATTTGGTATCAATCGGGAATAGTTTTCATTTGTAACTTTTTAGTGAAGAGGTTCTGTTTCAAAAAAAAACATGAAGTTGAATATTCTGTATTTTCAGAATCAAACCATCTCCTGCTTTCATCTAATTATGGGACTACAGCTTTCGAATGCTTTCTTTCCTTCTTGTCAGTTTTCTGTTGTGAGAATTGGCTTCTGAATAATGGTTTTGTCGAAATGTTACTTGAAAATATATTTATTTATTGAAGTACCATCATAAGTTATATAATAGTTATCATTGAAGAGAAAACCCTAAACATTGACATATTGAAATACAAATATTGACGGTTGAACAGGGGGAAAGGGGGGATGGGAAAACAAGAGGGCAAACTAGGCGGTACAATTATTGTTGTCTATGCGTATCCGTTTTTGATTTCTTTTTTGTTGAAAGGTTCTTCACGGTATATACAAAAAGGCGAGAAGAGTCGATGAAGATGTTGAAACAAATGGAAGATGTTCGAAGTGTTCGATCGATTAGAAACGACGGGCCTTCTTGCGGAAGTAGCAGCAAACCATGCACTGCAATCGAGACAATGTTCGTTTGCTTATGATCTGTTCGAGCTCTCCCCCCTCCTCCTACCCGACTCATTCTCATTTTCTATTGTGATCGTCCCTATTGCTTAGGAGAGTGAACGGAAACCGGCCGGTTGCCACCCTCTTAAGTGTCTCTCAATCCCACTCTAGATTACCTGTTGTCCATTATTTTGTCCAACTTGGCAGACCGATTGTCCTGGGCATTGGTAGTTTTGGTTGCATGATCCGATTTGAACTCCTCCGGTGCATCCACATTGAGCGTTCTGTGGGGCTTGAGTGGAGACGTATGGGGCTGGAGTTGGAAGGGTTCCTGGCTGGCTGGAGGTGTCCCAGACGCAAACTTGGGAGGAGACGTCGAAGACGGTTCCTGGAGCACATGGCATACGTTGCCATCTTCCACAGAACAAGTTATTTGGAGCTGGTTGGCATTGGAGGAAGTGAGTGCGGGATTGTGGGTCAGTGGCAAGTGGGTCAATCATCCAGGAGCAGATTCCTTGGTATTGAGCGTTTTGAACTCCGGATCCTTGGACTAAAAATATAAAATTTGATATAGGAAAAGTATATGAGACAGATAATTACCAAGTGGGCATGGCTGTGGTTGGACAACTGGAGCAGATTGTTGTGGGCAGTACTGTTGTTGAGTGGTAGTGGTTTGGCAGTTCTGAAAGGTTTGATATTGGATTAGAAGGTCAATAATTGGAAATACCTGTTGGATTTGAGTTGGGGAGCATTGGCATGGCTGCATTTGGACTGGAGCTTGGGTGGTGGCAACATCTTGTTGGCAGCAAGAGATGGAGACAAGGATCTGCTCATTCTGTTGGTTGTTGGTGGCACAGGTGCATGCTGGTTGGTTTTGTGGGCATGGGCATGATGGGTATTGGGAGAATCGGAGTGGCTGTTGTTGGGTGGATCTGCGGACCTTCTTGGCAGCAGAGATTGGCTCAAGGATTTCGGGAGATGGGCAGACACAGTTTTGCTCTCCGTTAGGGCAGGCGCATTGTCTTGGGGCCTCACGGATTTCTTCTACGAGGAATTGCATAGCAGAGGCAGTTGGGCAGAAGTTGTATTCAGTGGCATTGGCAGACTCGCAAAGTTCCTAAAGAGAGAAGGAATAAACAAAAAGGAAGAAAAGTAAAGTTTACTTGTTGTTTGTTGACCGAACGGACAGTCTTACAACGGCGGGCAGAGGCAACAAACTCGTATCCTGGGAGGCATTCACGGAGAAGCCAGATTCCGAGATCTTTTCTGGAAATGAAAAGAAAATGAATCGATAGAAAAGAGAGAAAATGAATGAAATGATTACCTATCAGCAGCGAATGATGACTGACGGACACACTCAACATAACGGGTAGGATCACCAGTGGCTCTAGGGAATGATGGCAATTGGCAGATATCACCAAGAATGGCTCTCCAATATTGTGGAGTTTCCTCACCACTTTTGGATTCGCATGAAGCGAGAGCTGAGAAAAAGAGAACGATGAGATAAAGTAAGAAAAAGGAAAGTTGGTAAAATGTATGTAAAAATGATAAACCTGCGAGAGTAGCGCATCCGATAATGAGGAGGAGGCGCGCCATGTGTAGTGAGAAGAAGCTAGTGTGATGCTCACTGAGAAACTCGTCGCGCTTTTATACTTTTGTGGCTCTCACTCTCTGGAGCACACCTGGGGAGGGCTGCGGCGCCCTCCCGATGGGGCGGTGCTCCCTCCGCCCTAATCCGGAACTCATCAGTGGAATGGCATACCGCGCGGCGATGAGGAGCAACCGCAACGCACAGTGTCGAGACCCACTTCTCGCGAATACTTGTAAATAGATTAACAAGAGATTAGAGGGCTAATGATATCTTCATTATCTCTTTTTTTCTCTTTTCATTGTGAATTCTCTATCCTAAGAAAAAAATGGACACAGTTCTTCAGTAAACAAAACAAATGGGGGATCGTGCAAATTGGCAATTTGTTGCAGACAGAAGTGTACTTCAGTCTCGACCATGCGTTTCGAAGAAAAACCATTTGAGCTCTGAGTTAAGTAGTTTCTCAAGCAGTTTGACAGCTTTCTGTATGTTCTCCGAGTACTACAGAAAATAAGTTTTCTTGGTTTTTCTTCGTCAAAAGATGACCAAAAGTCATTTTTAAACGTTTGAGTGAAGATTAGAACCATCTAGACACTTTGGTTTTGTTCATCTTTCGATTACTTCTTTCGGCACGTTTGGTCTTTATGTAGAGTTGTTTGTTTGGTTTTCAAGTTGGTCTCAGAGTGATTTATCTCTTTTTGTCTCAAGTGATACCGTAATCTTCTACTGTCATCTCGAATACTATTTCATCAGATGTTCATTTCCGAAAAAAAAACTCTCAGATCTCAAATTTCTGTTCCAGACAAAGAAAATGCCGGATCAGTTTCATTTCGAATAATCTCTGGTCGATGAACACCCCCGCTCTTTGAGAAAGATGTACGTATAATATGCACACTTCAATCCACCCCCTGTCTAACAATTAGCGAAGAGTCGAAAAAAGGTTGGCGCGAGCTCGTTGACGCGCCGCATCGTCCGCATGTGCGCATCACCGGTATTCCAGTTTGCCTTCACGAGTGAAGAATCGTCCGTAGGGAGCAAGAAGTAGAAGAAGATGGCACGGAAGAAGAGAAACAATGTGTGTCGAGTGACTCTTCATGTATTGGTTTTTCAACAGTCTTACGGGTCCGTTTGGTGTGTGTATTATATGTTGGTTGCATCCACTGCGAGAACAACGAAAATGATACCGAGGATCTCTTCTCACACTCCGCGCGGCATCCCTGCTCTCGGTCATCACGGCGCGGGCGGCGGCTCCTCCGTCGAGTGCCATCTCATTCTGTTCCTCTCTGCATATCTCATGGATCTGTATTGGCACTCTTCTGTGAACAAGATTATCTGACACAGGTAGTCTCTGTGTTTAGATCATTGTCTTAGAACCATGTTGCAAAAGATTACTTTTCAAGAATGATTATTTGGGATTTTCGAGACGCTTTTCAGTTGTTTGTAGTCCATAGTCTACAATTCATCTGTTGAACATTTTGTCAATCAACTGTGAATTTCCTCAATAATGGAAAAGTGGTACTTCTCTATAAATAGTGAAGTACCACAGGATAATTATACCAACATCAGGGCTACAGTATGACTATGTTTGCAAAAGAAAGTGTTCAAGGGAAATGAGTCATTGGGACCGGA
Source organism: Caenorhabditis brenneri (assembly GCA_000143925.2). Classification (NCBI taxonomy): domain Eukaryota; kingdom Metazoa; phylum Nematoda; class Chromadorea; order Rhabditida; family Rhabditidae; genus Caenorhabditis; species Caenorhabditis brenneri. The sequence continues at coordinate 290,529 of GL379943.1, forward strand.
TAAAGGTCAGATGTCACGTCATGTCAGTTTGAATATTAACATTGGACACTCTAATTGATTTTTGGTTTAAATGCACATGAACTACGTTTCAGCTCATATTCGAAGAAATTTGTAATTGTAACAGCTACTTTGATTTGGTTGAACGAGAGAGAAATGAGACGAATTGAACTCGACACAAATAAGAATGTTCATTATTTGACACCGATTAAAAGTGTTCCTTTGTTTCATGCTCCCATCATTCCCACGCCACTTTACCTTCTCCTTTCTCCTCGTTTTCTCACATTGCCGACTTCATTTTTCTCCCCGATTCATTCTATTTTTGACAATTCTTTTCTTCAAATTCTTTCAAACCCATTTCTAGTACCCTTAAAAGAATGATTGTAATCAATCAGCTGTTTGTTCCGAGTTTTGCTTGTTTTCATCGGCAAAAGGGGGAACAGCAAAAGAAGAGACCAAATATAGGGTACACACAGACACAAGACGATCGGCGTCACTCTCCGTTTGAATGAGTGAAAAAAGTGCAGCTTGAAACACAATAGCATCCGTGATCGAGCAAGGAAGTGTCCCGAGGTCTCTATTCATTGCTTCAAGGAACGGCCAAAAGAGAGAAAAAGAGAGAGACGTGTGGCCCAAAGACAATAACTGTTCGTTGGAGAAGAGAAGGTGTTGTTGCTCTCTCTCAGCTGTGTTTTTGTGTGCTCAATGTGCGTTTTTTCGCGCCCCGCTTCCTCCTCCTCTTTCCATGTAAATGTTCAATAGATCGGAAGAGCGGAAAGGGAAAGAGGAACACTTTTTTGATTAAAAGTATTTAGAAGAAGTTAGTCAATGGTTTTGTTTTTTTTTTTTCAAAGAAAGAACAGAGTCAATTCCTCCGAAATCTCATCCGGCAAAAAGGAGGTACTTGAGAAACAATACGCATTGTTTATTGCCTTCACTGCCCTCTTTCTTGTGTCGGGTGAGAAGAAGAATGATCCAGAAGAAGAGAAAGAAGAATGGAACACGGAAGAATAGTTTTCAAGGGATTTGAATTCAAAAAAAAAAGATATTGGATACTAAACAAATGATTTTATAGATCGCAGATTGATTTTTAGAGAGAAATTGAAAGGAAATGTTCGAATTGAATTGAACACGAAACTGGATGGAATGAGTCATTTGATCTTACAATTGGATGACGTTCTCATAATTCCCAGAGTGCTCAAAAATCTAGAGAGGAAACTTTTTGAACGAGAATTGGATAATTTGAATAAACACACTCTGACACCTTGAAAAGGCTGAATCCGTGAAGTAATCATTCTTCATCTGCACCTAGTTTCCATGTGTTCTTGTATGGAATTTATATGGTCTAGTATATCACTAAAGACAATGAATTAAAAAGCCTTCAAAAAAATTGTATCAACTTTGTTCGTAGAGAAATCCTGCAGAACTTCTAAATTCAGGGCATTAACTTTTTGGAAGTCCATTGTCTCAAACTGCCACTTGAAAGACTGACTTTCTATTATTCATTGCAAGTACCCTGATATCGACTCACCAACTTCCTTCAGACAGTCCTACACTTCTATAAAAGGAACAGAAGAATGATCTTCAGGACATCAAAGAGCTATAGAAACTAATAACTGTGCTTTGTGCTTTGCCGACTCATAATTCCAGTTTTTCGTTTGGAACACACATATTCAACTTTTAAAAATCGCACATACCTTAATGAAACAGTTCCAATGTACCTATGTTTCGAACTTTCCAGTTTCTTCACACCGAGAACTGTCATTTTTTATATCTTTGGAATTATTGCACAATTCAATCTGTGATCTGCTCACCACCGAAAGTTTACTCAACCTCCTTCCGCACTCGATTCAATTTCCGTTTGATGCTGTTCTTTTTTGGGTATTCAGGTGCATCAAACTGGTTTTAATAAAGTATATCTTTGGAGTATGTTCCGTTGTACTCGAGACATTGATCAGTCTGTCTGCCATTGTTTCTTCTGAAAACAGGTCATATGTTTACATGGCAACATGTAATTCTCCGTCCTCTTTTTTTGTCAATCACCGGACGTTTCACGGCTCTCCTCATTCTTCCGACTAATCACCTTTTCGAATTGATAATCGGGTTATGATGTGCCAAAGTGTGGCGAATCTTTTCTCTTGAAGAAGTCGGAAATGTGTTCCTTTATGCTGTTTTTTTGTAAATATGTTCGGAGACAACGAGTAAAATGCAAACATTTACCAGTCAGTTGTCATCAAAAGAGTTCCTAAATTGGTAAATTTGACCTGGTTTTCGTGTCAATAAAGTTCCAACGGAAAGGTGGTGTATCACTTTTATTTGCTTTCTTGCCACCAAATTGCGCAACCTGATTTGTCGTCAGAGTGTCGTTTGAAGAAAAAGAGATTAGCTATACTATTTGTACTTCACAGATTTCATTCTACTTGGCTACTAATCAGAAGAGCTAGTTACGTTTTGAAAGAGAAATGAGCTGGGATGAAATGTACTTATGAACCCGGACTGTCCGCAACTGAGGAATGAAGCACAGCCGTTCGTTTTTTTTTGTTCGTTTTACAGGAGAAAATGGGAGCAGCACACACTTGATACTGGATCAGTTGAGCCCTCCGAAACACGCAAAAGAACAATTGCTGGAATGTTGTGTCGAGTGTATACAAGTGCAATGTGTCGTCTTTTCACTAATGAGATGGCTGGTTTCGAACATCGAAGAACACAAAATAGACACACCCTTATCATTTATGTGTCACTAAACTCATCGCTTTTTTTTACATTCTGGAAAAAGTTTGTTGCGGAATGGAATGCGGAAACTTTGACTTTTCGAGTTTGTCGTGAGAGCAGAACACATTCCTTTTGTTTTTTATGAATATTTGTACTCTGAAAAGTTTGGATTAGGGGATCTCCGTGTTCTCATTTGACTTTCAGGTTATCTTTTCCAATTATATTCAATTTCCAATAATTTTTAATGCTGATTTTCACACCTCTATCCCACTTCCATAGTTAGGTTTTGAAAAACAGCATTAAATCGTCACGGTAGATGACAAAATGTAACAAAATATTATGCTTTCTTTCAATTGTTTTACATGTACTTATTCTTTTTCCCATAATTCCCTCTCAATACATATCAATTTTCTATTATTGTTGTTCAAATAAAAAAGAAACTTTTAAAACAAAAAACGAAAGCAAACAAGAAAATGAAACTAATCGAATAACTCATCCATTTTCCAGATATCCAATGTCTTTTTCACTTCATCTGAATGTCGTCTCGTCGACAACTCCGTGTCGTTCTTGCTCGAAATCCACCAGATGCATTTGCCAATTGTCCGATATTTCCAACTCTTGATGTTATTGTTCAGTGTCCTTTTCCAGGATGGACTGTTGAGGTTCGAGTTTAAAATGATGCTTGAGAAGCTAAAAACATTTTTAAAGGTGCTGAAAATGATTGGAGATTCTCTTAAATGGGATATAATACCAGTTGTAACACCGACGATTGTTGGAGGATTAGATTGGGGAACTATGACTGTGAGTGTTAGGTTGGACCCTTCAATGTTTCTCGAATTGATATTACAGGGAAACGATACATGGAGTGGTGTTCTTGGATACCTTCAAAATGACACTGCTGATGCTGCCTGTCTGATGTATCAAAAGACAGATTTGAGAAACGAATATTTTGAATTCTCATATCCGGTTACAAATGTATTCAATGTTCTTATTTAATTTTCAAATTAAAATACAATTTTAGGTTCAACCAGTGTTTGTAGTCCGAAAGAAAACTGAAAGTCTTGGATCAGTCCTTTGGAATGCATTCAAACCATTTACAATGGATGTTTGGTTGTGCCTACTTGGTAAGAGCTCTTCAGAAATGATCTATCTAAAATATTCATTTCAAGCAAGTTTGGTTTTGAACTTGTTCATTATGATTGCCATCAGTCGAGTCGAGTTCAAATTGTTTTTTCGAGAAAGATTCCGTCCATTTGAGGTGATTTACTATTGATATTACGGGGTTGAATATTCTCCGTTTTGAGATGTTATGGCATGTCGTCCAACTGCAATTGGATGAGAAAAGTGACGATATGTTGTTTTACACTCTCGCTGGGAACATAGTTTTATTCGTTTTCGCTCTTCTTCAATCTGGAATTTTGATTGATCTCTACAAAGGTATGCTTTTGACAGCTCTCATCACTTCAAGTGGTAATAATCCATTCGCGAATGCTGATGAAATGATCAAATTAATTGGAGCTAAAAAATACCATTTGACTACGAATTATATGGGAAATTGGTAAGTTGAATATGAAGAAAAGAACACACATGAACACTGATTTTAGGTATTTCGATGATCTTCAACATTCCGATCAAGCTCATTTTGTAAATCTTCGTGCCGCAACTGCTTCTAATCCAGTGGTGAGATAGTAGTTTTAGTAATTGTTTTCTGTAGAACCACTGAAAGAAAAGACAGAATTTCAGTTGTGATAACTATCTATTCCTAAGAAATGATTTTCTAAGAGTTGTATACATTCATCTAAGGGTTCATGAAGTCACCGTTTTCTAATGACCTCGCAAGTAATTTCAGAACAATCAATTCTTAATTTCAGATTCCAGCCGCAAGTGTCTCTGCTGCATTGGATTTGGTGGATACAGGAAAGTATATCTATCCAATTCAACAGGATTCATTGGCAATGCAAATGAGTAAAGAAAGATGTAATTATGTGTATGTTAGTGATGGTATGCCACAAGTTTCATCATTTTTTGTTTTCAAAAAGAATTTCACTGGAATTGAAGAGTTCAATCGACAGATCATCATGAATCAGGCATTTATTCAGAGAACTTTTAATAAATATTTTAATGAGGTGAGTCGAAATGAATCTACAGTAATCCAACAGTAGTTTTGAAACTCCCAAAACTCAAGTAAAAAGTTCTCAAGAGAGACCAAAATATTAAGTTTCTCTGACTTTTGTCAATATTTGAACAGTTTTAAAAAGGTTTTTGAATTTCAAATCTTGTTTATTGATTTCGCAATCCACTCCTTCCCAAATCAAATTCACTATCATTTACATAAAGTTTTTGACCGCCACGTGATTCATCGCTCACTTTTCGATGTCATGATTTTCAAATAAGGATTGGTCATTTTGAGAAAACTGAGGCTTTCTGAATGTTGAACCGAATAAAATATATAGTTTTCGTTAATCCAGCGTCGTAGTTCTCTCAATTGTAAATAAACAATGTTCGTATTATTTCAAAAACTTCAAGAGCTAAATTTGTTTAGACACAAAAATACAGTAACCCAGCAATAAACCCTTAATGACAGTGATGTTTTCAAACATTCAACATTCAGGGATTCAAACTTGGATACATTCCGAAATGTGAAGTCACTGAAGAAGTTCAATCTGATGCATCAAAACCATTGGATCTCGAATCAATCATCGGAGTTTTCACAATCGGAGCACTTGGTATATCTGCTTCTCTTATAGTTTTTGTTGTGGAAGTAGGTCAATAAATCTCTTCTTCAAATAATTCTATGACTTAGATCTATCATTACTGGCACATGCGAATACTTGCCCGTCGTGCACGGATGCGTGATCCATGGAACGTTCGAAATCTAGCCCGTATTGCTCAATTACACTTTACAACTTCTGAACAATATTCGGATATTGATGTAATGCGACTTGTAGATGCTCTCAATGCATCTACATCGTTTTCTTCTTCTTCTTCTTCTCCATGATATCGACAATTTCACTTTACTTAATGATGATTCATTTATTTGTATTTGTCATTTTATGTTTTCAAGTGATTCACCCATATTTCTCTACTCCGCCTATCTCACTCTCATATAATCTTTCGTCATTTTATCAATTCTCACCTTGTCCAATTCGGCACTTTTCATTTCTTCTGTTTCTCATTTTATTGCTCGCTTTTGGCACATTATAAAATCAAATGGTATTCATTGTTAGTATCGTTTTATACTCCTCGTTTAGAGAGGTGTTAACTAACAAAAGATAAACTTTTTTTCATGGAAATTTTGATAGGAAATGAATGAAATCTTTTGGACAATCATCAGTTTTAAACTTTAAAGCGCAGTTAAGTACGTCCGGGATATTATACTTTAATCGATCACCATTCAGAATGTAAGTGCTCTAAACCGTAGCTGACAACACGCTCTTTTAGGTCTCAAACTAAATCAGAGTACTATGGAATCACCCATTTAATTTTCCTAATTATTGTCTTATATGATATCTCACGTGCCTGTTAGACTACATTTTCAAGAAGTTTCAAATAGGAAAATGATCTCAAATTCGTCTTAATGTAAGAGTGCTAGACGAAACGTAGGAGCTACTGTAATTCAACTAGCATCTTCAGTATCTACATCTCAACTCTTGAGAGTACTGTATGATATTATTGCTGCTAACTGTACATTCTTAGACTTTTGTCATCGTACGAAGAATGCATACAATTCAAACAAGAGACTATCGTCTATTCGTATTCAAATCAATATATTATCAGTGCTCTTCTTAGTTCGGCACGTACGCAACACACAAAACATACACAAATAAAATCGTCATTCTCCATTCATTTATTGTTGATTTCGTCGGTTTTTCGAACTTATTGTCTAGTTTCTTTTTCACTTGTACTTACACACTTTCGTAATATTTATAATGACTCAATTATTGAATTTTTCAGATTTTAACCTATCAAAATGCCAATCACCTGCACTGATATCCCAAAGTTCATCTGCGCTTTACTCTTACCAGTGAGTTTTTGAATAAGATAATTAAAATATAAAAATTGATGTTTTTAGCCAATTGGTGTATGGATGGAAAAAGGATGTGGAGCTGATTTGATTATCAACATTGTTTTGACAATTCTTGGTTTCATTCCAGGAGTAATTCATGCTTGTTTCATCATTTGCTGGTACTAACAGTAATTCTCGACTTCTTATTGTACCTTTTCCGGGTTTATTACTCATTTTTCGATTTCATATTTTGATAAAATCTGTTTCTTACTTCCTAGGAGACTGAAGAATAAACGTTCAAAAATGCAAAGATATGGTTCTTACCAGAATTCAAGATGGTAAATCAACTTATTCAAGTGATAATTAATGTGATAAAAGTATCCTAAACTTCGTTTGTTTCTCATCAAATCCTTCTTTGTTTTTGTACATTTTATAATGATGAATAAGGCTATTTGAACTCTTTCGATTATCACCTGTTCAAAAGAGTTATTTGTGTATCAACAATGATTTTATACAACTGACTTGACTTTAAGACCAGGTGAAAACTTTCAAGATCGACTCCGTCTTCGCCAAAGAAATTGACGGGGCAAAAGAAATATTTTAAACAAAATTTATACTTCAAATGTTAAATATTATAAATATCGGATCAATTTTTGCCATTTCGAATATAATAAGAAGCATGATTAATGTTGAGATCACATGGAAAATTGAATCTGGAATTACTGAAATCTGATGATTATAACAAGTAAATTATCAAGTTATCTGAAAGTGAACCCATTTTTTGATCTCTGTTTATAGAAAGAAAGAACAGAATGTGTTTTTAATGAAAAGGTTTTTGAATCTCTAATAGTTTTGACTAATAAATCAAAAAAGTGAGTTCTTTTGACATTGTGGTTCGAAAGGAAACTAATCAAAGTTTTTTTTTTCAATTATCAGTTTTTTGATTATAATATATTATATACTTAATGATTTCATGAACTTCATTTCAACATTTTCGATAGTTCCTTCTCTTTACCATCATCAGTTATTCAAATTTTAGACTACGGTATTTACAGCTTTTCTCCAATTATTTTTTTAACTCCAATTATAATCAGGTACAAGATGGGAAGATTTCAATTATTCTATCATTTTCGTTTTTCAAATTTGTAATTTAATGATCATTTCTCAACTTTCTTCTAGAGTTCTGTTTTTTTTTTTTTAGATTTTCAACCCACTTAGAAAAGTGCATCAACAAGCCAACTCATAACAGATTTTTCCGTTTTCTCAAAAAAAAAATATTTTGTTTTCCAGAAAGCAATGCAAACTCCGACTGAGCACTTTCCCATGAACCACTTCTCAACTAAATGAGAACAAGTCGGATCGGAGTTTGTTGCTATTCAACTCTTTTTTTTTCTTCTCCTCCACTCCGTTGAAAGCTCCACCCCTCCATTCAGTCGTTCTCAATGAATTCCACAAATCTGGTTCCGGCTCCAATGATTTATTCTACATTGGCATTATCTATTATAGGATTATTTGGTAATATTACAATTGTTCTTGTGACTATTCTCAATAAAAATCTTCATTCAAGATGCAATTTGCTTATTGGTCTTTTAGCTTTTTTCGATGTTATTGTTTGCATTTATTTGGTAAGATTTTACTTGAATTTGATATAATTAACTTCTAGAAATATAAAACAAGTTCACAATATAATTTGAACCAAGCAAATGATAATCTAAAAATTACGACGAAATTTTTCTCATGAGTCAAAAACAAATCGTCTGTTGTTAGCAAAGAATTACTGTAGGGCTTCTGAGAACACAGGTTGAAATATGGGATATTCATTCTGTTTTCAGGTACATCTCCGAGTACTTATGATATTGGATATGTATATGCTAAGCTCCACAAAGTGTTTCCTATTATCTAGTTATGGTCTTTTCGCCCTCAATATGCAAAGCTCATTGGGTCTTGTTATTGGATTGGATCGCCTTTATAATGTTTCTTATCCCACTCGGTAAAATATTCGGTTAAACGTTTGTTTTTCTCAATTTCAGAGACATCTTCAGATATTCAACACTCCCGAATTCTATTTATATAGCTATGATTCTATTCTGCATTGCTTTTTCCTTCTCCATCACGCTTTCTGGATATACATATGCATCAGGTATTTAACCTACTTTTCAGAAGGAACTATAGTAGTAATTTCAGATTTCGAGATCGTGCCAGTATGCTTACCACCATCTGCATACACAGATAAATCGAGAATCTTTTGGATTTCTTCTAATTTTATTATTGCTATTCTTGTTATTTTCGTTTATGGAAGTGCACATTTCCGTTGCCAAATACTTCGAGGTTTTCCCATTCGTTTGAATATTTTCATTCAACTAGACTCTCTTTAAGATAGGCATGTGCATGAACAAACAATGGAAGCTGTGAATCGACTTCTGAAATCTTTAACCATTGTCATTGCCATCTATGTTAGCACGTGGTTTCTCACGATCAGCTCCTTGGTCGTTTCCCAGGTAAAATGGCTTTTTTTGGAGTTCAAACATTTAGTTCATCTCAGACTTTGTCACTTCACTTTTAGAGATTATATTTTGTCTGGTCCGAATGATTTGTGCTTTCAGGTAATATCATTTTCTCCATTGGTCACAGCTGAGATTAATAGGCAACTCGGTTGGTTAGTTATAATAAATGCTTCACTCAACTTTTTCGTTTATTTTTGGAGGACTTCTGAATATAGGTACTGAGCAACGGATTTTTGGATTATCATTTTAATTTTCCAGAAAAACGATTCTTCGGCTTTATGGTCTCTCCGGAGTATTTAGTTTAGAAAGTACCTCCATAGCTGCAGCAACAAGGGTATTGAAATCGTCTCAAGTTCGAATAAACTGAATCTTTTTATTGTGTTCTTTTTTCAAAATCATCATGCACACGCCTATACATTGTATACAAAAATAAATGTTTCTTGTGTCATATCTGGAAGTCCCAATTCCAGCTGTATTTTTATTTATTCCTTCGTTTTTATAGGAAAAAATAAAACTTCTCCAGAAGTATGACCCGTTTATGTCTATTCAAAAAGTCTTAAAAAAACTACAAAAATGTTTTACAAATGGATAACATGACTTTTTGGAGCATGATGCCTGATAGCCTTATTGTGGCCTATCGAGCATAGTAACCACAGTAGTCATAACTATCTGTAAAAGATGAAGCGAACACAATTGGTTAAATCAAGAGATCGTTCATTATAGGTGGGATCACGGAATACAAGAAACGATATGAAAACATCTACAGAAGGAAACTAAGCATGTATGAAGAAAAGTTCTGTATATTTTTACATTACAGAGAATCTGAGTTCTGCCCCTTCAGCCTGAAGGAGCTGTCGTTTTTTGGTGATTCCCCAACGATATCCAGATAGATTTCCAGTACTTCCAATAACTCGATGACATGGCACAATATAAGCCAAGTTGTTGCGAGCACAGGCACCAGCAACAGCACGAGTCGCAGAGGGGTTACCAATTTCTCGTGCAATCTGTGATAAATAAGATTATCGTCGTAGATGAATTAAGGCTCACATCACTGTAAGAACGAGTTTCTCCTTTTGGAATCTTCTGGATGGCATTATAGACTTGAATTCCAAACGGCGTGTTTCCTTTATGTACTGCATTTATTTTTACAGTGGAATCAAGCGTGTTTATTGCTTCAACAATCTACAGTAAACTTCTATTTCTGGATAACGTAAACTCGTTCTTACTTTTGTTGTCTGTGTGGGACTTCCTAGTATGAAGTGAACTGTTGGATAGCTGTCGTGAAGCTCTTCAATCTGCATGTCCAAGTCATCATCCAAAAGGTAAATTGCAACAACTTTCTGACTCGTGACACATTCAGCGATCAGAACCTATGTTTTGAACGATATCAAGGGAAGATAAAACAGTCCGTCTTACCTCCCCTTGGTTCGTCTGTGTGACTTCATACACACACTCACGAATAATCATCAATCTATAAACTGACACCACTATAAACCAACAGTTTCATGGTTGTAGGTATATGATGTACCAAACATAGACAGGAAGAGCATCGAAAAACATTAACAATTTTATTAACTGAACGCTTTAGTCGAAAAGTCCGAATCCCATGTCATCGTCTGATTCTTCCTTTGGCTCCTCCTTCTTCGCGGCTGGCTTGTCAGCGGCTGGAGCAGCTCCTCCGGCGGCTGGTGCGGCAGATGCTGCAGCTGGTGCTCCTCCTCCGGACACCTGTAAAGTATCAGCTCATTAATATTGCAGGTACATATATTACTCTTACATTCACGATGCTAAATTTAAACAAAAACTTACCGAGACCAGTCCAGCGGCACCTTCCGAGATCAACTCTTCGATGGTTTTTCCTTGGAGTTTGGAGATGACGAGCTTGGCGGTCTCATTGTCAGAATCCACTCCCACACTTCCGAGAATGTTTGCGATGTCATCAACCTGAAATTTCATTAATTGAAGCACATGTTTCGGTGAAAGAAAGAAAAACCAGCCCCCCCCCCCCCCCTTTAAATAAACTCGGTATTACCTTAGGGTTGGCAGTTCCTCCAAGGACGGCGAGCAGATAGGCGCTAACGTATTTCATATTACCTGAAAAAAATTACGAAGTTTACTAATATTTTTCGAAAAAACATTCGGAAAAAATGCGGCTCAAAAATTTGGTGGAGGATCAGGCCTTTCAATATACTGCTACAAAGGAAATTTTTCAGCGAAAAAAAAAAGTTGTTAGCAAGTTATTTTTTTCGTGAATTGATTGAGAAAAATCGTAGGAAAACACACGAAAAAAAGAAAAAAATCCTTTCCACATTCTATCTAGCCTACTGTTGAAGGAGCGCGCGTGGTGAGACCCGTCTGCCGCGAAATGTCATGTCCCTTTAACAGCCAACACTGAAGTCGAGTTCGGTCGGAGCTAAAACTTTCGTTTGGTGAAACTATAAAATTTTTCATTTTATCAAAGTATCTTTGACGTTAATAAAATTGTATTTACAGACAAGGCACCATCTTCGGTCGCAGAAGCAGCAAAACTGGTAAGTTGAACGTAAACAACCACTTTTCTCAGATTTTTCTGTTTCAGTCGGCTATCTTCAACTTCCAAAGCCTCATCTCAGTTATTCTTCTTCTCATTTGCACTTGCGCCTATATCAGAGCTTTTGCTCCTAGAATCATTGATAGGAACAAGGAAGGGTACGTATTTATTCCGTAAAAACATAACTAAATTTTTTGGCACCGAAAATCAAACTCTTCATATCGGACCGAGTCACATTGATATCAACCAAATCATCCTTTCTGTACGAGCACCAATAATTTTTTTTGTTTGTTTGCCAATAGTGCGCCTCCTGTGGGGTCCTTCAAAAAAAACCATAAATTCTCTAACATTAAAACTATAATTACACGAATGATGAAGAAATCAAGCGCGATGACGCCCGTCTTCGCCTTTTTTTAATATGAATGCTTGACAAAATCTGTTAACAAAGGTTCGCTATAAGAACGGCTCACAATTAAGAACAATACACTTTTGGAGTTCATATCGATATTGTTAACAGACGAAATTCTAGCAAACGCGCCGCTTTTACGTAGAACAAAAAGCTTAAGCTTGCAAAGCGGTTTTGATGAGTGTTTTCGAACATTTCAATCCCGGATTGAAATATTGCCCAGTATATAGATAACAAATGCTCCAATGTTTCAGGCTTCTCGGGGTCTTCTGGAAGTGTGCGCGGATTGGCGAACGTTTGAGTCCTTGGGTAGCGGTTAGTTGTTTCTGTATGGCATTTGTCGTACTCTTCTTATAAAAACATGTCAAAAGCTACAACTTCTTTGACTTCAAAACGTTTTGACGAAAAAAACAATGAAATGAGACGAAGACCTCCTGTCAAACCAAACAGCGCCCCTAATCATATTTACATCACAAGGTTAGTAATTTAGGTTTTGAATTTTGAATGTTCATTTTTATTTTAGGGGAACTAATGTTGAATCACAAGTGGGATCCGCCGAGAAACTGTTAAACAATTCGTTCGATGAGATTTTCATTCACGGAATGGGTGCATCCATTAGCAAGGCGCTGGTTTTCGCAATGGAACTAGAGAAGAAATTCGGAGGAAGTGTGAAGTCTGATATCCAAACTTCAACTGTGGTATGCACAGATGACATCGTGTCTCTTCTGAATCTTGATGAAACCGAAACTCGTCGCCGATCTGTTTCTGCCGTGCATGTTCATCTTTATCGGACGGCCTAATAATCTTGCATTCCTCTCACTCAATATATGTCTTCCTTTCATAATTTCAAGGGTATTTTTTTCACATGAATCAATATTGTCAGTTTCGTTGTGTTGGTTATTCTTGGTATTTTACCCGATTACTTTGGAAAATGATGAATTGTTCAAAATTTGGTTTTGAAGATGGTTGGTGGAATTTTGGTGCGTAGGATAGGAAAATCGGCAGGCATTGTTACAAAAAGGAACTTATCATCAAGACCTCGCCTAGCAATTGTGGGTTCAGGACCTGCAGGTAAAGAAGAGTACTTCAGTATACGAAGAGTTAATATCTTTTAGGAATGTTTGCCTGCAACGGCTTGCTGAGAAAAAGTTATTTTGCAGTAGATGTTTTTGAAAACTCTCCTGTACCTTTTGGCTTGGTTCGGTACGGAGTAGCTCCGGATCATCAGGAAGTGAGTATTCAAGTAATACAATTTTTAAAAGTTGTCTTCATTAAGGTTAAAAATGTCATCAACACCTTCGATAATATGTTCCAGAAAAATCGAGATAGGTTGAAGTTGTTTTGTAATGTGAAGTAAGAATGTTTCTGAAATAATGATAACTTCTTGTTTTTCAGTATTGGGCGAGATATCACATTCGATGAGTTAACACGTGGCTATGATGCAGTTCTCTTAGCATACGGATCCTACAAAACAAGACAACTTGGTATTCCTGGCAGTGATTCGAAAAACGTCATATCAGGATCTGAGTTTGTCGGGTGGTACAACGGAGTTCCAAATGTTCCGACGCCTGATCTTTCAATATCAAACGTTGTAATTGTTGGAAATGGAAACGTCGCTTTAGATTGCGCTCGTGTTCTATCAACTGCATCATCTGGTTCATTAAAAATCAGTGATATTCCGGATGATAGACTTGCAGTCCTTGAAAAAGCGATTATCAAAGACATCAAAATAATAGGAAGAAGAGGTCCAGAGAACGTGAGTGTTTTGCTTTCAATTGGGCACGACAAGGTTCTATGTGGAGCACTTCCACACATTCCCCCCTTTCTACCGCTCTACGCGAGCAGATGGCATTAATCGATTCGCTCTTATTCCTTCTCCGTTTCTATAATGCCTTCCTAATTTAGGTGTCATTCACTATTAAAGAGCTTCGAGAGCAGTTCAAAATCGAAGAATGGGATAGCAAATTAGAAGTTTCCGAGGAAGACCAGAAAAATTTGATAGAGAGCCTTCCAAAACTTGAGCGAAAGAAAAAACGACTGACTGAGGTGAGAATATAAAATAACCCGCAGTGATAGTTAATATTATTCTAGGTTCTCGTGAAAAATATCGGAATCGCTAGCGGATTACGACAATGTCATTTTTTATTCCACCGAGTACCGAAAAAAATCGTAGCTGATTCGGCCGGGCAGGTCAAGGAATTAGTTGTTGATAATACTGAAAATGGTAGACAGGAAACGCTTGAATGTGGATTGATAATATATTCGCTTGGCTACGAAACACTCGTGTTAGACGGAGTGCCACAAAATCAAGATGTGAGTGAAGATGGGGGATCTCAAAAATGTTTTCAACCAGTTTGTTTTAGAAAATGATTGATATGAAAGATCACTGTCGAGTGAATATGAGCCTCTCTTGTCCGGCAAACGTATACGCCACAGGTAAATGAGATTTAAAGATTGTTAATTTTCCAATTTCACAGGGTGGTGTGCTCATGGACCTAGAGGCGTCATTGTTGATACCCAACAGCAATCAATTTTTGTTGCCGATCAAATCGCCGCAGATTTTGCCCACAATCGAAAAAGTGTAGCTTCGGGTGTCGGAATGTTGTTGGCCGAGAGAAAAGTACCATTCATTTCATGGGATGCATGGAAATTAATCGATCAGCAAGAAAGAGATCAAGGAAAACTAACGGGGAAAATCCGAGAAAAATTCACAACATTTGAAAAATTCTTGTCTAAATGATTGCAATGTAAAGAGATGCCATAAAAATATCGAGTTCATTTTTCCGGGTTCAACTGGAATTTTAGTAATTTGTAGGATTTATTGTTACATTCTAATTATGATAAACATTTACAATTTCATTCCTTGTGTTCTCGATGATTTTATATGGTTCTGTGCCAGATCCCATTACTTTCATTGTCAGTATCTTCCGATGAGGAAAACGAATTTATAACATTAGATGAACCTCGAGTCACGTCTTCTTGATGGGAAGCCTGCTGGTTACTGTAGTAGTTCCGAAGGCGAGGATGATGACTTCAAAGTTGTTAACGACGATGATGAACATCAAGCGAATACAATGAAAAAAATGGGATTTTCATCGAATACTGGAGCAAAAGGTGTACTCAATGAATTCAAAGCCTTCCGTGAAGAAACCCGACTGTAAGCCCCGTGATGTTTCATATCTGTTCAATACGAAATTTATTTCAGAGCATATGAGTCAAACAACCGAAAACTTATCGAGCAAGCTAAGAAGGGAATGCTGATGGGAACGAAAGAAGAGAGGGAGAAAGCTCAGAAAGAAAGTGAAGAGGAAGATGAAGATTTCGAGTTAACTTTGGAACGATTGAAGGCTAAAAGATTGAAAGAAATGCAGAAAATAGTTTCTAGTCGAATAATTGAAATGACAGACAAGGTATATATGTATACTATATATTCAACATGAGTTATTTGTGTTGTAGAAACAATACTCTGACGCTGTCGATGGAAGCTCTTTGTATCTTCTCTGTGTGCTCATTTATGAGCCTGACTCCGAAGAATGCGATTACTTAACACGCATCATCAAACTCTTGGCTGCTGACTACAAAAAGACTAAATTCGTTCGAGCGACAAGTACTTTACTTGAAATGAGTCTTGCTTTTGTGAGTAACACTTTTGTTAGAAAACAATTTCATATTTTCATTAGAAAACGAATGGAGTTCCATGCCTTCAATTCTTCTCACATGGAAACCTGATTGGTAATTTTGTCAAAATATCGGCAACTCTTGGGCCAGATTATGACTGTAAAAAACTTACAAAGTTTTTGAGAGGGTACGCGTTTCTACGACCCACTTTATTTGCAGCATGAATACTTTCAGACAGCATATCGACTTGGTTGCTGGTGGATACGCATCAGATTCGGAAAATGAATCAGAAGAAGATGACTAAAATACTTTGCATAACTTTGAACGAATTCATGTAAAACTATTAAAATGTATTTGTAACATAAATTATTAAGGATCTCATACTGAATAACACAGAAAACATTAAGATCGTTTTTCGAAAGTACACGTTTACAGGGCGAATTGGTGTTGAATCATTTGAAGAGCCTCCCATTCCCCTTTGAAAGCAGCACGTGGATCGGCTTGTGGGTTCACGGCAGATCCTGTCATGGACATCTGGTCTTCCATTGCTTTACTTTGGTCAGCAGCGTTTTCGCTTCCAAGTACCAATGTGTAGATGGACCGAAGACCAAACATACATAGGAAATACCACGAAGCAGATGAAACCCACGCAGAATCGAGTGAAACCAGATCAACACCTCTTTGGAGCATAGCCTTGAACTTTAGGGTTAGAGGGAACGGCACACGAGTAGTCACAAATCCAGAAAACGTCCAATTGATCCATCCTCCAACAACTATCATAGGAATCTGAATTAAATCGTTTTATTCAGAATGAGGAAACAATAGCTACCATATTCATCATGTTTCCTTTCAACATCTCGGTCATCTGGCTAGGGTCCATTGGATTGGGTCCTTTAGCTGGTCTCTGTTGTGCTCTTGACAAGTATCCAGTTTCTTCAGCACACAAGTATTGTCGTCTCGCGTTAAATGACGTTTTAGGGAGGAATCTTCCATTTTCTCGTAAAAGACGAGCTCTCAGCAAGTACTGTCCGTCAGCTATATTTTCGAGTTCAACCTAAAAAAAATGAATAGAGATAGGGCAGTAATTGAAAAGCGCTTTTAAAAGCTATTACCTTCTTCTTATTCATCAGAAGTAGAGATACATAGTGTCGGAGAATACCTATAAAGAATGTGATGACAACGATCGGCAAGAAAACCCATGTTCTGATTGCTGGATCGAGTAGCAAATCGGTCATCTGAAAATCACTTTGAGGAGGAGAATTTTTAAAAATGATAAATATTAATCAGATAAATACTGAGTCGAAAAAGCTTATGGTTAGTGAGAAAATATTCGAACAGTTTTATTAGCGAGATTTACAGGAAAAAATTGTGCGGTGTAAGCAATATGAGAGTAAAAATTGACAAGGTATTCACGTGTACTGACAACATCGTTGCCACGGTGAATTAAGCGATGTCGTACCACCAGAGCCGAGTTGGAATGTTCCAGTAGCTCCTTGTTCGACAACGCCTTGATCAAACTGTCGCTTCAGAATAGTTGCAAGTTCTAGGAAGGCGTTATCCACGTTGATGTCATTCTTAGCGCTGGTTTCCAACATTGTGAACATGCCTGAAACTTATGGAATACTTTTGAAAAAGAAGTGCTGATACCGTTGGCTCGTTGTAACATTTCTGCTTCGTCTGCTTCTACAGCACGTTGATCTCGAGATCCACATTTTTGTCCTAAAATTGATGTTAACTTGGAAATACTC
>GL379943.1:317674-346560 GCA_000143925.2 Caenorhabditis brenneri
CTTTCAGGAACTATGACAACCAATTTAAACGTATTTTACAGGTCGAGGAAACCATCACAACCCGTGAAGTCGATGAAGACACATTCGAAGAAATCTACAGACAGTCGAAGCGCGTTGTCCCAATGCTCTTCGTACGTGGAGATTCAGTCATCCTGGTCTCACCGCCAATTCGTGCCTCCTAAATTCTATTACCATCATTTCCCCTTTTCTCAAGTTGTGATCTGCATAAATTATTTTGAAGCATTTGACGCAGTTTGTTTTAAATGCTAAGGCTGTGAAAAAATGTATGAAGTTTTTTATTTATGGCACGGGAACAATGTGTTCATGGAAAAATACGCTATAGAAATTCAAAACCATAATCGAACCGCATGAAAAATCAAGTGGTGTTGTAAAGCGATAGGAGAAATGTATGGTGGAAACGATATGTACAGAAAAATGGTAATTATTCGTCATCTGAATCGTCGTGCTCCAAGTCTTTCCTCAAAACATCGAAGTCCGTGACATACCATTTGGCACGGGCTTTCACTCCTTCTCTAACCACATTTCCACCAAATCCAATGAATGCATCAGCTGGTGGAGCTGCTTCAGCATCAGTGGCTCCATCTCCGACCATCACAACCGTTTTGTATTGATACTTTCTCTTGAGCAATGCAATCACTGCTGGCTTCCCAGTCTGAAATAACGAAAATAAGATATTACTCTCGTTCAAATATTGAACTCACTTCTTTGCTACCCGAATCACTGGTCAACTCGGAAGTATCAAAACCATGGTAGTTTCCTTGTTTGTCAAAAAGAATCTCGTTGGCATAAATACGAGACTTATCGATTCCAAGAAGTTCGGCAACCGGCAGGATCAACCTTCTGAATCCACCAGAAACGAGATAGACATGAGTTCCACGGGCATGAAGGCGTCCAATGAGCTCTCTGATTCCAACGGTCAATTTTGGCTTGGTGATGTTCACAAAATGTTCCAACTGCTCATGATTAGGTTTCATTACCTGCAGACGGGCGGCAAGAGCTTCTCTGAAAGTATGACTGATTGAGAGCAAGTCAACTAGATAGAGTGTTGTCATTAAGAAAAATCAACAAGACTATGTTTGACATCAGATGTGAAATCATTTTGTCTTGAGGTCTTCTCAACGAAAACACTCATTTTGGAAAGCTCGGAATCATGAAGAAATAGTTGGAATGGTGTTATTTCGGAAGGTAAGCCAGGTCAGCATTAAATATCATTAGCTTCTTCACGTCTAAGCACAAAATATGAATACAGAGGGAAAACTTCGAATCAGATCTTTTGTAGCCTGGGTTTTCATCTACAAAAACATGCATGCAACCATTTTCTTCACATCAAAACCATGCTTTCAGTTATTACCTATACCTGAAGCGGGCGTTGCCGTTCATTGCCGTTCGTGTCACATTGGCGACGGCTTCACCGACGCCCAGGTAGGCAGCCAGTTCATCGATTCCCTCGTCTTGGCATACGGTAGAATCAACGTCGAAGCATACAGCGTCAGCTTTCCGCCATACTCGTTTAATTTCTTCCTCTTGATTCTTTGAAATGCTCTCACCGACTGATGTTGATATGGATCGAGGAATCGCTGATGCTGCTGTTGGTAAAGCGACACGAATCATTCTGAAATACCAGGAAGTTAGAATGAAAGAGGAGAAGGAAGAAAATGAAATAATGACCTATGTTGATCAGGTATTTATAGTCTTCAAAAATATCTGAATGGTTCGATGACGTTTGATGGACTTGAAAAAAGGTGGGTGTCAAAGAACATTACGATAAGAAAAGAAGTGAACTGGCTATCAGGTACGGTAATAGAACAGAGATGAGAAGACACGAACAAAGTACGATTTGAAGGAATCGTGTGATGGAGGTGGGACTGATAAAGATGTTCTCTGATCACGTGATCTTTTAAAAACGCTGAATGTCTGAGAAAGAGGGTATTTCCTTGACAGATAGACATATGTATCAGTCACAGCCATTGATAAGTAAATGCAGTCCTTACCTAGTGAAAGGATATTTTTGAAAGGAAAATACAACTACGACTAGATGATTACAAATGAAAAAGATATCAATGAAACTGAAAGATATGATGACAATCTACGATCGAATGGCACTAATACGATAAGCCGCCAAAATAGTTGTATGCAATTTTTTTGTTTGAATGAGGCTTATTATCATAATGCCATTATAAAATTGACGAAACGCAACAGGATTTTTTATTATGCTTCAGTTTCATATAAATCCCATAATGGAACCACAGAGACTAAATGTGTTATCTACAGTATCGATTTGTTTTTTTTTTTCAAGCCAGGACTAAATTCTCGATCAAACGTCAGTGTCATTCGTTGTTCCATTCTACTGGAGGTCCATCGTTATAGTTTACTTCAGTTCAGTTTTAGGGGTTTAGAGATTAACTGGGTCATAGGAAATTATCATAAATATTATGGTCAAGTATTTTGTTAACAGTCTTGTGCACGGATAATAGATAAGATAGTTTTAAAGAGTTAAAAAGCAATTTGAAAATAAGCAAACACGACCTGAACAATATAAAAATTGATGTCTGACCATGTCTTGCTCAGAGATTAAATTTATGAAAAGACCAAAAAGAGAGAAAGAGAGTTCAGGCACCACAGCTGAAAGAACAAGGCTAAGAGAGAAGTACAAAAAGACTAACGTTGAAGGAGAAAAGAAGAGAAAAGTGAAGGTGCACTTTGCGTGCCTATAAACAAAATGCGCGAAGGAATAATGAATGAAGGGAGAGGTGGAGATGGCAATGCGGTGCGTTGCGTCGCGTTGCGGAGGAGTGATTTCTGGTCAATGACGTAGACAACTGATGAACGATGCCACGTTGTCTTCTTATGGTACACATTACAGAGAAGAGTGAAAAAGAAACGGTGAAGAGCGGAACAGAATAAGACAAGCGGCGTAGTTTAAAACGAAAGGGAGAGTTGTTGAACGATAGAGTCAACTGGTACTGTCATTCTCACAATGTTCATTGTTAGACAAAAGGAGGAGGAAGAGGAAGTTGTCAGAAGCCAGAGATGGCAAGATAAGTTCCCCAATTCAACATATCTTACAGTAACCCGAGAAGTATTCTGAAATTTGGAAATGGATGGCAGAGAACAGCGAACTGGTCGTTGTTGTTGTTGTTTTCTAGATCATCCCTACTTTGTATATATACTAATTACTGTAGCATCAAAGCCTACGTGATTTTTTCGAAGAAAACTATCTTTAAGGCGGGCAAAAAAGGGTTGTCCCCGTTATTTAGACGCAGAGGAGACACAGATAGTGATGATATAGTGCACAAAGTAAAGAGACCATCCATGTGCTGTTCACGTGTACTTTTTGATGCTTCTTCAACCGCCAGATTGCATCACATAAAAAGGGGTAGACTAGGAGAGAGAAAGGAAGAATTTGTGTGTTTCCGTGATGGTTTCAGTTTCAAAAGAATGCTTAGTGAGACAGCTGGATCTAGATGCAACGTCTTCACAAGGAAATGTTTTGCAGAATAAAAATTTCAAAGAAGACAGAGGCATACTGTTGAAGTAGTCTTCGTTACTAAGAAACATTTATGACAGGTATTGGAGGCTACAATCTTTTTACTGGATGACATGGTTTACCGTATATGAAACCGAAACTCTTTTTTTTTTTTGAAAAGTTGTGGGAGGAAGTTTCAATTTTTGATAATGTTCTACGAACAGAGAGGATGTAAAGAATGTCAAAATGAAGGCTTCGGATTTTATAAGTTTGTTATTAAAATATTTTATATCGTCATGAAACTTTCAGTCTTCGAAATTTAGGATTTCAAATAGAGAAATTTATGTATCTTTCAAAAAATTTAAAAATAGAAACAATTACTCTAAATAGTCCGTTTAAAAAATTCAGTTGAATCAGGAAATCACGGACCGAGATACCGTAATCACTTGTTGCCAATAAAACACTTAGTCCGAAGTTCAGCGAAGGTGTTTATATGTTTTTTGAGGTTCACGGCGAACCTAACAATTTTTAAGTTCCGCGGTGATCTGAAATTATTAATGACTGGCTAATTCCTTTTTTGTTTTTTTGCAAATGATCTTTCTTTCCAATTTTCGTTCATTTTCAACAGAGATCAAGGGAAGTGAAACTTTTCAGATCAATCATTCCGTCAGAGACATGATATGATAACTTCAATGGTCTGATTTTGATTGAGTGCAGAACACAATCGAAAGGGAAAGATTCACGTGCATTTTGAAAAAAAGAAAACATCAAAACTAGACCTGATACATGTGAAGTGTGTAGTTTTAGCAGTTTTTCACTCCAAGAAATATTCGAGCGAATATTATTTGTCATCATCCGAATATAGAAGCTTACGTGACTTTTAGAAGTTTTGCAAGTCATTCTATTTTTTGTTCAAAATCTAGCAAATAAACATACAGTACTGTCACGTAACAACAAATACGCCCACCAAGAAAGTGATAACCAGACTCACCCACATTTCCTACGAGACACAAAAATAATGAACTCACATTATTACGACGATAAATGGGTGGTGCATTGTATGAAAGACTGGACGAGGAACAGAATAAAACAAGGAAGATCGAAGTTTTCGATATTTTATAGGTGGTCACTACCATAGAATCAAAGAGTACTCTTTTTCATATGAGATTTGGACATTGTCATTGACAAGGAGGAACTAAAAGATGCAAGAAAGAGGAAAACCACTTTCATAGATGTCGTATAATTCTACTTCCTAGTATGATGATCAAATTATCGTTCTCTGGTTTTATAGATGGTTTACAGCGTTTCGTAGTTGACAGTCCTAGAAATTCCCATCGATTCACTATTTCAAACTTACAAATATGCATAGATTAGCCAATGAACCGACTCAATCATCGAATAAGAGCAGAGATTATGGCGGAAGCAGATTTGTCAACGAGTGAAATGACTTTCGACACTTTTCAGAAGCAGTTGTTGTTTGAGCACGAGGTTTTGAGAGCCTGAAAAGTTGAGAGAAATGTGTTGAGAGAGATCATAGATGAGAAAAGATTGAAAATGTGAAAATAGCCGGAAGTAGTGATAATTTGAACTTGTTGGAAAATATTTCCTCGAGTAATGGAGAAAAGTAAATAACCTTTCCAAAGAAATGATTTATTGGTATAGAATACAACATTCATTTGATCGTACAATATGGTAGCTACAGTAATCCACAGTTCGAAAGTTGTTTTGGCATCCCGGAAAGCGAGACAACACTTCGTGAGTCTTAATCTAATTTCAAAGAACTTTGCAGAAAGTTTTCCGCTTTCCACAACTATTAATTAGTCTTATCAGGTTAACACGAGCCTCCGTAAATATGAAGTGGGAAGATCTGAAAAGAAACCACATGATTCAGAAGCCCATGAAGCAGACTGGGTAAAGCATGAGAATTTACAAGGCTTTTTTTTGATAAGCCGATTATTTACGTGACAGAATCTCAAATTCAGAACACCTACTCAAATTCTCACGTGAATTCACATATCCCTCTTTGATTTTAGTATTATTGCTCTACGAGTTCCACTCTCTACTCGTATTCACCATCGAATCGACGGCTTCGACCATGTCTGAAAACTGCAGCGACAACAACTGTTGCGAATCTTTGGAATGGCTCCGCGAACGAATTCACAACAAGAAGCATTTCACCGCCCGTTTCATCGGACAAATCAGCGATGCGTCTGGAATGGATGCTGAATTGGTTGTCAAAGTTCTTGCTGGAGCTCTGTCCGTCATTCTCGCTTTCAGTGTTCATGTGAGGACAATAATTCAGTGAAAGATAAATGTGTTCTATTCAGGCTCATTTCTTCGCTAACTCACTTCTCGTTGCAGTCCCCGCTCTTCTCATTTTTGTTTTTCCCGCAGAGAAACCATCGGATGATTCTCTTTTCATCTTCTTTTCTCTCTTCGGATTGCTGACTGTCTTGGATCGTAGTTTGGAAAAAATTCCATGCTACTACATTTTGAAACTGGCTCTCTTCGTTTTGCTCTACATTCCTCCATATGTCTTGCATAAGAAGATCAGTGAACTTATCCAGGAGCAGTTGAAAAAACAGGTTCGGGAAATATTAAGTTCAATGTTAAAACAGTTAATAACAGAAAAGTAATGAGAATGTTTCCGAAATGACGCGTAGTCAACGATCCGCTCCAAAAACTAATCAATCGACAAGAACTGCCGTTTCGGCTCTTCCACCGCCACCGCAAGAAAATCCAAAGCCTGTTGAACAAGCCCCGCCTCCAGTCTCACATCCAGTGCCTGTTGAACAACCGCCACCGGCTGAACAAGTCCCAGTACAACAAGTTTCTGCTCCGGAACCATCCTCAGCTCCAGCTCTTGTCCCCGCTGATCCTACGCCTGAACCAAAGCTACCATCGTCAAGAAGCCGTTCTGACTTGGCTGGTGGCTCCCAACGTTTCAAAGCAGGACCAAACCCTATGCAGTCAAATTCTTTCTATAATTTGAAATCTGAATCCGATGGTTTCAATTCGAGAGGTAAACCATTTCATAATTTAAAAAAAAAAGAGTGTTATATTTCCAGCCGTCAGTCCTGGAAACAATTTGAACGACATGTTGTTCCGACCAACAGAGAAACTCGTATTCAATGCTCCGTTCGACTATGACAATTTGACATATCATATGAAAATTACCAACAACAGCCACCATCGTATAGCCTATGCTGTGAAAGGAAACGCTGTTCCACGTGTTATGGCTAACCCAGCTTTTGGTATTTTGGAATTGGGAGAGGAAAGGATTGTTGCAGTTTCGGTGCAAAAATTCGCTTGGAATGACATTTATTTCCACAAAGATCGGATTGCATTTGACTATGTTCTTTTGCCAGATGACAACAAAGATAAAGATTTTTCGATGGGAATGTTTCAGCACTCGGACACGAAGAGACGCAAGAACATCAGGATTGAATACAATCCATAATGATAGTGCTCTCAAGATATCGAATAAATTGGGCTTTCTTGAAATTTATCGACATGTTGTTGTTGACTTGGATTTTAGTTTATACAGGAACAACTTGAGATTGGTAGTACTTTACGTAACGTAGGTGTTAGACTAAAACATTTTCCACGACTTCCTTTTCGTTGAAACCAACTCGGTCTGAAAAGAGCTTCATCCATAACGTATCAACTTTGGAGAACAAGACTAGCTAACCCATTGCTCCGACCAAAAAGTTGGTACCTCCAGCTAATATTTAAAACTTAGAAAAACCCTATATTTTGAACAAATGTTTATTTGCGATACAGCTGTTCACCAATCATACTGTATCAAAATATTTTTCTACAGTATGAGATTAAAGGAACATGTATAATGCTATTCCAGGTCTCGAGAGGAAGCGCGTAGTTTTGAGTCTGTAGCTTTTCATATCTTTTCTTAAGCCATTTTTTTTTCGTTCAACGAAGTCGATAAGATTGAAACTTTCTTGTTTTGAAGTTACTATGAATTGCCCTACATTTTTCAGCTTGCAACTCAAATGGGGGTTATCATTCCCGTAATATTGGTTGCTTCGGCAACCTTGATTACTTGGCTTCTTTTGAAGCACATGAGAATGCGACATCTATTGAAGGTTTGAAAAATTATTGTTTCATCACTAACCATACTTTCTATTCTTTCAGAGTATCAATCAGCCACGTTCCTACCCCATCGTCGGCCATGGCCTTATCACAAAACCAGATCCAGAAGGGTTCATGAATCAAGTGATTGGGATGGGGTACTTGTATCCGAATCCACGAATGTGCCTACTTTGGATCGGCCCGTTTCCTTGTCTTATGCTCTACTCTGCTGATCTTGTAGAATCAATTCTTGCTTCAAGTAAACATCTTGATAAGGGATTCGCTTATAGACAAATGGAGCCTTGGCTTGGGAAAAGCATTCTAACCAGCAACAAAGACCAATGGCGGCCGAAAAGAAAGCTTTTAACTCCTACGTTCCATTACGATATTCTGAAAGACTTCCTACCAATTTTCAATGAGCAATCGAAAATTCTGATTCAAAAGATGTGCTGCTACAAAACTGAGTTAGTTTTTTTGGTTTTTTTCCTGATTCAAAAGATTTGCTACTGCAAAACTGAGTTGGATATTTTTGTAAGCATTTTTTTCTGCTACGTTACAGCGAGGAAATTGACGTTCTTTCCATCGTGACGCTTTGTACTCTGGACATTATTTGCGAAACATCCATGGGCAAATCAATCGGTGCTCAACTCTCCGAGGTTTGAAATTTCAGTGCTTCTCCTACTCGGTATATGTTTTAGAACAATGAATACGTTTGGGCGGTGCACACAATTAATGAAGTGATTGCTAGAAGAACGAATAATCCCTTGCTTTGGAGCAAATTCGTCTACAATTTGTAAGTTATCAGCTTGTTAGTCCATGACACATTGTTCATCATTTCCAGAACTGAGGACGGCAAAACTCATGAAAAGTGTTTGCGTATTCTCCACGCATTTACTAAGAAGGTATTCTAATTCACAATTTTCTCAACACAATGTTTGAATTTAAGGTTATCTTGGAGAGAAAAGAAACACTTAAAGAATCGGGCTACAAATTAGAAGGCCGTCTAGCGTTCTTGGACCTGCTTCTTGATATGGTTCAAAGCGGGCAAATGGACGAAACAGACGTTCAGGCTGAAGTCGATACTTTTATGTTCGAAGGACATGACACGACCTCAACTGGACTCATGTGGGCGATTCATCTTCTTGGAAATCATCCTGAAGTCCAGAGGAAAGTTCAAGCAGAATTAGATGAAGTTATGGGAGATGAGGAAGATGTTACCACCGAGCACCTAGCCAGAATGAAGTATCTCGAATGTGTTCTCAAAGAATCATTAAGAATCCGCCCATCTGTACCAATAATAATGAGAGAATTAAGTGAAGACCAAGTAATCGGTGGATACAATATTCCAAAAGGTGTCACTCTTCTTCTCAACCAATTTTTGATACATCGCGACCCGGCTCAATGGAAGGATCCTGAAGTTTTCGACCCTGATCGTTTTCTTCCGGAAAACTCAGTTGGACGCAAGCCATTTGCATTCATCCCATTTTCTGCCGGTAGTCGTAACTGTATCGGCCAACGCTTTGCGTTGATGGAGGAGAAAGTAATTATGACACACATTTTAAGACATTTCAATGTTACTGCTATAGAGCCAATGCATGAGGTAATTTCCGATTATAGTTATAGCTTTTTGAATTTCCTCAGATAAAAAGTCTCATTTGGTACTTTCAGGTACGTCCAAAAATGGAGATCATCATGCGGCCAGTTTCTCCAATTCATATGAAAATAACCCGACGTCGTCCAATCGTCTCTCCCTGATCAGATAGCCAAAAAAGTTGTATATTTTGAAATTATTGAGCTAGTTTTATATTATTTCATTAAATTTATTGCATGATAAAATTTCAATTGCACACTAAATTTCATGAGTATTTACATTTATGGTTTTGGTCCATTCGAAAAATCAACTATCTTCTTCAGTGAGTTTTTCTAATGGTGGCAGTGGCAATGAGAGTACCGTAGGATTTCTCAGGTCCACATTACTGAAAGGGTTGTTAGGTAGCCTGTCCATCTTTCTTGTCATCATCTGTTCCGCTATGGAAATACGGCGATCAATTTCCGAATGCTCTTTCGCGAGTAGCTTCATAGCTGGGCTAATTGGCTCACTTTCATTTTGAACTTGCGTTCCTTTTTTCATTTCCTCTCTTACTTCTTCTGCAGCTTTATTTTCTCGTTCCCATGTTTCTTGAGCATGGTTTCTTAGTTTCTCATCGAATTCAGCTTTTTCCATTTTCCGATCCACTATCTTCACATCTGTGTGATCATCCGACCTTTAATGTAAAAGTTATCTGTTTGTTCATAAGCTTTGAAACTTACTTTTTACTCTTTATGATGTCATCTCTCGTAAGAAATCCATTCTTTCTATATCTTCTCTTCTTCTTTTTGTTTTTTCTACTACGATTCCTTAGTTGCCTCATGCTCATCCAGTCTCTAGGAGGTGATCTTGTAGCAATTTCTTCGAAAGGATTCGCAGATTCTGCTACTACCTCAGTTTCCGATCCTTCTGTTTCACGTTCTGGAAATTTTATATTGAGAATCGAGGATTCAGCAAATACTTAGGGTCTCACTTTTCTGTAGCTTTAACTGAACTCGTCGGAACGGTGGTTTTTTCATGTTTTCTGCGCTTGCCTTTTCCTCCTTCTTTTCTTCTATTTTTTCGCCTTCAACTGTGAACGCTGGTTTCCTATCCAGTTCCACGTCATCTTCTTCTCGGTCCCTGGCTAACTTCTCCGGACGAGGAATTTGTTTTCTCACCGCATCAAGTTTATCGAGTTCCTAAATTTCCTACGATTCGAAAAAATCCAACAGTACTTATGGATCTATTCACCAATGTTAATTGACTGGTAATATAATTACTGTTACTAACGCAGTTTTTCGTATGCGAAAGTCTATGTCAGTTAACTTACTTCTAACGTGACACCACCATACTCAAGGTTCGATTGCGCCATCATGTTCAGCATAATTGCATCTCTCGGACGTAAATTCTTACTTTCGAACCATCCGTGAGGGAATAACAGTGGTTGTGAAGTGACCACCGAAACCACAACAAAAACGTAAAAAGCTTTTTGGATCATGTTCGGTTCATTATGATAGAGAAGAGATGGAATAGGTGGATATATCTTCAAATAATCGAAAGTTCACAGCGTGATGCCGCCCAATATCAGGTTCTTTTGGCAACTGAGAACTGGCTGAGTCACACTCCTGCCAACAGAATAGTCAGTTGAAGTAGGAATTCGCAGGTTTTTTGAGATCGAGTACAATGTATGTATCTATCAGTTTATTAACAAATATTTATTTTGACCTCCAAATCGGCCAATAAATTTCCAAGGAGTATTTACAAGGCGAGACACGATGGCAATATTAGGGGGAAAACACAATATACATAATTATATTTCTTCGACAACGGTATCAGCTGCGTTTTGTTTCTGGCTCAGATACTTGTTAAAGTAATAACTTGGACTTTCAATTGGGTTGTGTATTAGATATTGAAAATGTACGGAAATTGGAACCTGAGTTTCTTCTGTCATTTTAAAAATAGTTTTCGTTTCATCCGGTGACATTTCCCATGAAGATTTTCCAGTATCATGAACTATCCGTCCATTTGAATCGCATATGGCTAATCTGAAAATAAGAATGTTGGTTTTGAACATTTTCGAAAAAAAAAGTCACCTGTAATGAAGAGTAAGCCTTGATTTCAGATTGACTGAATATGGCGCTTTTTGATTGAGACAATTTCTTTTTATGCAAATCGAATTTTCATTCAAATGTAATAGTAGATCTACGCCAGAGTTAAAGCCAACCCATCGCCAGCATTTCTGGAAAAAGGACTGGATGCAAATACGGTTAAGAAAAAGATAGACATACTGGAATTGATTCCAATGATCTTCCGAGTCTAAAGCATCTTTCGAAAAATTCATCGTCACTTATTGTCACTGGTCTGAAAGCAATTATTTAGGATTTCGAAACAGAAAGTCAACTGACGTAGTATTCTCTTCATTTTGTAGAAACGACATCCATAAATCTGAAGAGATTTCGTTGATCACACAGTTTGGGATCAAATGATCCGTTCTCATTGCTTTCAGTGTTCCTGTCGTTAGCAGCATTTTATCAAATCGAACTGAACACAACAGCTTCAAGTATTTTGAAATCAAGTAATCTGTATCAGCCTTTTGGAAAAATTCTGACATATTCGATTTAAACTCATTTTGAGCCTCTTCTATTTTAAAATCGGCACATTCTTGCATGTAGATCCACTGGAAATAATGAATTTACTTTTTATAATTAAAACGCGCCTTACAGTTTTTACTGCTTTATAGATGTCGTATTCACCTTCAGTGATGAACAGATTCGGTGAATTTAAAAGTGCCAAAAGTAAGTCGTGCTCTAGAAGCCTCAACTTTTCTTTATCCTTGGATATTTTCCAAAAGTTGCGAAGCAGCAGTTGCAGTGATTTCTCTTTAACACATATTAATCCATACTCGGTTGAAAGATCAAGAAATTGGATAGCATTGTCTATACTCAAGGCTTCAATCATCATTTCAGCACATCTCTCAGTGACACTATCTAAAGCTACATATGAAGCAGCTGCAAGTGTTCCTTGAATGTTGTCGAGGTCGATTTCAATTTCATTATGATACAGGCTTCCAAGGACTGCATTTATCCCTTCAACATCAATGTTAGGGTCCGAAATTTCTAAATTAACTCGATCACTGTGCGTTTCCGCCCAGTCTCCATCAAACATTGACTGAAGAAAATTTTTGTTCGATTTTAGTTTGTGTACACACTCACTTCGAAAAACTTTGTCTGTTTCAGATATAGTTTGTGAACCTTCCATTCTTTTCCACATGCCGCAATCGTAATATCAGATTCTTCACCCTGAAATCATTGAGTTGATTGGATTGAACAGTTATCATTTGAACCACTAGTTTGCAACCAATTCGGGGTTCTATTACCATTGTTGTTCGTTTTGTTGTCTTACCTGTATGAATAGTTTATTGTAAACGTAAGCGCATGTGTCCAGTTTCGCTATTTTCTTTTTCTCAACTTCAGCCTGCTTTACCGATTTTCGTTTCCGCCCACGTCTCGGGGTGCTTTCAGAAGGATCAAGAACATCCATCACTTGATTATCGCCCGCCGGAAGCTCCCTCGAAGACGAACGTGAGTTTGATTGTGCCGCACCCATCTGAAGTATTTAGCTAATTGAAATTTTGAACAGAAACAAAAAACTAATACAAATTTCAATTGAAAGCTGAAAATTAAACACAACACGCAACCGGCAAAGTCTGCGTGCATATGTTTATGTCCCTGACTGAGAGAGCGCTCCCGTTCGAGACGCAGATGTAAAGGCGCCCATTGCCATTGGATCAACATACTTGTGTTCACGTGGAGAATAATAGAAATTCGCATTTGTTAGAGTAAGAAAAAAATTGTATGCCTAACACGAGAACAGTCCACAAATTTCTAAATTTCGGCACTTAAACTCAAAGCAATTTTTGTCACTTGGTAATGCTTAATATTTTAATAGTGGTACACCATAGTGTATGAAATGTTTGGAAGTGAATCGATATTGGTTCCCGTGAAAACAGGGTTGGAAAATACCAGGTTAGGCTTTGTCGCCGCCGAACACGATGTTATACCACTCATTGCTTTTTTTTTTAAGAATGAATTTTCGCTTGAATCGAGCTCCGACTGATTTCTAGCTGATCATAAACGGTTTCTAGTATGATCAGAAAACTCAGAAATTTCATGAAGTTGTAAGAAAAATATTTCGAAAAAGCAACAGTCCTGAAGAAAACATTGGTACCCTAAGCATTCAATAGCACCGAGAAGTGATACTAGTGATACTGTGGCAAGAGACTCATTTAATGCTGAAGCCTTTTTACATTTTGGCCTAATATCTTCTGGATTCTCTTGGCTGCTTACATTCAAGTATATTATTTTCCCATTTACACTGTTATATCTCTAAAGTCGTTTCGTCTCCTTCAATGCTTAATGTTCAGAATGAAACAATACACTGGGATAACAAAGAGAGACGAGGCACGAAAAGAAATTTACGACGCTCCGCTGTCATTTTTGGTGAAGATGTTAAAAATTCAAGTCATCTTTGAATAGAGTGAGTTTTTATTAATTAAAAAACAATTATTAAAAATGCTCAAAGATATTCAAAATTTTTAAATTTCTCTTACTCGAATACTATCCCTATAGTTTTCTTACAGAAAATGGAAGTATCGGAGAACTCGCGAAAAGTCAAGATGATAACTTTTATGAAAAATGATCTTCTGCAGCAAATATGTGATATTTTGGATACCGACAATACCTGGGAAACGATAGGTATGCATCTATCAAACCTCTTTGAATGAAACATTTAATTTTTGAATGTTAAAAGTGACTAGCAAAGGGGTTGCTTTAAAACTGTTTGATTAACTGGGAAACCACAAACTCCCAAAACTTGGTTTGATTTTTTCCAGCTCCGTACATGCCGGGGATACAGCTCAGAGATGTTGAAGTCTGTAAACGATTCGCAAGTTACAACAAAAGTCCAACGCATCTGCTCTTACAAATATGGTGCGGGAAAGGATATACAACCAATCATCTCTATCAGTTGTTTGCAAAAACTAAACTTGTTAGGTTAATGAGGATCATGAAGTCTGAAGGTTGTTCGATTCTTTTATATGACTCCTTGTCGGTATCGATCGATTTTTTCAGTTGATGAAAAGTATCATGTTCTGGAGTATAAAGTGCTGAATCCGACAAGAAAATCTAAGCCAAATGTTCAGCTCCCTAGCTCGCAAAGTGCTTCTCGGCTGAAAAAGATTGAATCGAAAGACGCGTCTCCATCCCCCACACAATCTACCACGTATATGAAAATTCACGTCATGATAAAACGAATTTAACGTCTTCAGGTCCACAACAAACGATCCATTGAGAGTCGCCATAGAAGGTACCCTTCCAGTAACATATTTTGAGCTTCTTGAAGCTACCAATGGATTCGCGGCGGGAAACGTGATAGGAAAAGGTGGCTATGGAACTGTTTACAAAGGGGAGCTGAAAGCAACTGGTGGTATGGTAGCTGTGAAACGTATTCTGGCTGGAAATGACTCTTCTGGAAATGGTTCCAAAGTTGAAAAGGAGAGGTTACGACAAAGTTTGACAGAATTAAGAACGCTAGCGAGATTCCGACATGACAATATCCTGCCCATTTATGCATATTCCCTAGAAGGTCCTGAGCCTTGTTTGGTTTATCAGTTTATGACAAATGGATCATTGGAAGATCGATTGCTATGCAGAGTAAGTTTTACAAGCTTATTCCTATTGAATTCATACGAATTTTTGTTCAGAAAGGAACACCACCTATCACGTGGATCCAGAGAAAAGAAATCAGTATAGGAGCAGCTCGTGGTCTTCTTTTTTTGCACTCTTTTGCCAAAACTCCAATCATTCATGGTGATGTTAAAACTGCAAATATTCTACTAGACAAACACATGGAACCAAAATTGGGAGATTTCGGTTTATGTCGTGATGGTCAAGTTGAAGTAGAAGCGACTGAAAAGTGTCCATTAATCGTGTCTCATATCAAAGGAACTCTCGCCTACCTGGCTCCAGAATTTATTACATCAAAAATTTTGACCACGAAACTGGATGTGTACAGTTATGGAATCGTTCTTCTTGAAATCGCATCTGGCCAACGAGCTTACTCGGATACTCGGGAAACAAGAGGTCTGGTTGAGTACTGCCAAGTGAACAAGGAGCTAGCAGGACATCGAAACCTTAAAGTCCGAGAGCTGCTTATCGATCGAAGAGCTCCACCACTTGCGAATGAAGCTGAAGAATTGTTTCTAGAAACGGTGATAGAAGTTGGATTAGCGGGTGCCCATAATGATAGGAAAATTCGACCTTCAATGGCTCAAATTGTAGAATGGTTGTGTAAGAACACTTTACCAACCATAGCATAATGAATTATTTTTTTAATTGTTCAAAAAAGTGTTTATGTATATATTTGTGAAATCTTGCCGTAATACTGAAATAAATGTTCGGTTCTTATCAACGAAACTGCTTTTTCAACTTGAAGTTTTGATGAAGGTTTTCATTTCATGCAAATATCTGTTATCGCCCGTTATGTTTATTCCAGGATTCAATATTATTACCAGATGAGTCAGGTGGTACGGTATGAGTGTCGGGACAGTAACCACGAAGTTTACATTGTTCAACCAGGAGAGCGAATTTCTGTTTACGGATCGTGCTCAGTTCTTTGTTTAGGTAGTTTTCAGACTTGTTCTGAATTATTGTAAACCGGAAATAGTTCCCATTCAGCTGGTTGTGTTTCTCTCAATGACTACATACTACCTTGTGTGTCATGTGAACCAAGTAACTTCATAAAGATGTCGGCTCCTCAAAGAATGGACGTGCCGGTAGGTAGCATCAACAAGGAAAATATTTCTGAAAATGGAAGACTGTTTCAGGTCGTTTTACAAGTTTATAATGAAGGATCTACTTACAAGCATGCTCGTCTGAAATTCCGTCTAAAAGAAGTAATTCCAAAATGTTATGAATCAATTATGGAAGAAATTGGATCCTCTCAACCCGGAGTTTTAGTATTCAATAAACTTTTAGATAGGGCTGAAGGAACGATTGCTGGTGCTGTACCTGTAAGTATTTTATATGTACTCTACAGATTGTAGCCATTTATTCAGAATTTTCTAATCCATAGTTCAATTCAAAAAGAGATCATTCTCCCACCGCATTATCACATTAGTCTGGACGATTTTCAAATTTATCCACACTCTGAAGAAAACAAATTAAGAAAGCAGCTTGATCGTTTGAAACAACTGAGAAGTAAGATTTTATTCACCTAATTTAAAGATTCCCGTAATTCAGACGATGGTCAGAAGACATCCATTCTCCCGATTGGACACAAAGGTGCTGGTAAATCGAATTTGATGAGAAATCTAGTAAATCGTTGTTTTTCAAAGTAATTAGATTTTTAAAATCAAAGATTTATATTTAAATTTCAGTGGATATGACAGTGTTTACGTTCTGGATTGTGATATTGGGCAGAGCGAATTCACACCAAATGGATGCCTTTCTTTAACAAAAGTAACTGCTCCCATACTTGACAAGCCATATGGTCATCAAAAAACGACATTTGATAATTGCTACTTTTATGGGGATATTACTGTTCGAAACAAGGATCTCTACATGGTTTGTAAAAATTGAATTTATTTCATTTTCCAAAATTAGTTTAGGATATCTTCGAGCGACTTTTCAATAAATTCAAAATTATTAGCAAACCTGGAGCAATTTGTATTGTCAATTCAATGGGATGGGTTGTGGATATAGGTGCTGAAATACTGGATGGAATCACAAGAGTTATTGAACCGGATTTATTCGTTGAAATTTATAGAGATCAAGCAGAACCTCGCTATAACTTCAAGGTAATTTTGATAAACCCATTTTGTTTCTAATGGTTGTTTTAGGATGTGAATCAAGATCATGTGGTCGAGATTTTCGCAAACAATTCATCAGGAGTAGTTGGTGTTCAAGCTCAAAAGCGACTTCCAGCTCCTCTTATTCGTGATTTGACGATAGCAGGCTATTTCTCATCCCAACTGCCACGTCCATCTCTTGCCTCTTTTGCTTCTGTAGTTCCATTCAAATTGAAATTCAAGTTAGTTATTTAATAGAGGATAATATTCATATGAAGTTTCAATTTTCAGTAATCTAACTATTGCCGTTCCTGTTGATTTGCTTGTGGAAGATAATCACATTTTCTCATCAATAAACACTCAACTAATGGCCCTGTGCATCAAGATGCCAGAATTAGAATCACGGAAGTTATGTGGAAGACAAGATATGCCATTCATCAGCGTTTACGATGAAAAGTCTCCAGCACTTCAGTGCATCGGATTCGGAATTATTCGTGGTATTTCCCTAGAGAAACGATGTCTTTACGTAGTGACTCCAGTGAATTTGTTGAAATTGGATGAACCGCCTGTTTTGGTGAGAGGAATGCGCATTCAAACCCCATCTATGTTTTTCACAGCAGATGTGAGTTGCATTCATTTTCTCATCATTTATACTGTGATTCACTTCTTTTCTCAGCCCTACAATCGGTGTCCATATGTCTTGAACCTTCCGGAGCAAAAAACCACCGCCGAACTTCATATGAATGGACTTTATCAACCTTCTGTCAACACCACTCAATTCAAAAGAAGCCGGAAAGTTTGAGCGTTTAATGATGTTTTAGTCCATTTTTTAATTTTATATCAGTTGTTGACTATTGATTGTTTTTATTTAAAAAATAAATTATTCATTTCGTAACTTATGATTTCAAAAAATTACACCGTAAATCTCCTTGATTATCATTCGAGGATTGTTGCTAGAAACACATTGGCTCATTGTTTACAGTTCGAAGTTCCATAGCTTTGATGCTGAATGTTGCTGGACCAAATTCTATTGATTTATCATGTAAAAGTACAAGAGAGAACGAACGAGCTCCAATATCCAATGGGAACATCACCTGGAATTTGAAGTATGAAGATTCCTAAATGATAAAAGTTACCTGTTTATCTGAAGAATCGAGAACACGAGGTCCGGATAACTCGTGACATAATGTTGGATCACTTGTGACATCTGGACACAAAAGTACTCGAGAACCGAATGTAGACTGAGATAATGTGATTGTAAGGATAGATGGATACGCAAGATCGAAAGTTGGACTGAGAAGAACAGCACGTATTCCACCTCCACTTAATGTCACTGTTGCTCCGTTTTCTGTTTTTAAAACTGGAACATCTCCAGGTTTTTCAACGATTGTTTCGTAGCTACAGAATGTATCTGAAAACATCTGATTTTCAATTTTTTTACAATTCAAAAATACCTTTAAAGTTACAAACCAGTTGATCGCAAACTGTCTGTTCGGCAGTTTTTAATGGGCAGAAATCTCCGGAAGTGGATATTTTATTGATGATTGCAACTGCATCGTCACGAGAAGAAGCCTCAATTGAAACATAAAATGGAGTTGTCGAAGAGACTCCAATTGAAATTGTTCCGTTTCCATCGTTTCCATCAACACATTGTTCTAGAGCACAAATTCTAATTTGAGCATCTTGAGATCTGAAATCTTGTGATTTTTTCAAAAAGTATGCAGTCTTCTAAAAAAGACTGTGGCTCGAAAAAAAAAGATAGTGGCTCAAAAATTCGGGTAATAATTTCTGAACTCACTTCATATATTCCACATCAATACGTCCATTATATGAGCATGGAACCATTCGAGATCTTAATGTTGAAACTGTTGCATTCTGCATTAAAAACACGGCTACATTCCCTTTTGCTCCTTTTGGAACTGGGAATACATCTGAATCCCTTGGCATCACTCCGTATTTCACAATACCATCATAGTTGACCCATTGACTACAGTAATCCTTTGTGAAATCACAATTGAGAGATAAATCATATGGAACATAACGTCCGTTTCCAGGTTGTAGTCCGAATATATGTTGTATCTGAGAAATAAAAGAAATTATGAGGGAATGAAATAAATAGAAGAACTTACAACTGGAGGACTAATGGTCGTGACAACTGGAGGAGCTGGTTCAGTACATAGAAGACCAGCTACTCGAAGTTCGGAGATGGCAAGTAAACCGAATGAACTTTCATCAAATGCAATAATTCCAACAGTGAATTTGAATGGTTGAGAATATGAATCCAAATCAATTGTTATCGGTCCAGGACTGTCTGTTGGTTCGAGATATGCACAACTCAATGCAACTCCATCTTCATCTACTGCACAGATTTCAGCTTGTGTTCCAGTTTTCATCCAATATCTGAAATTGAAAAATTACTTTTCCATTTTCTATTGAATAAGAAAACTGACTTTAAAGAGAGACTTGTTGTTCTTTGTGAACATGGAATCACTTGACTTGTAAGACTAGAATATGGACGAGGAGAAAACGAATCAACGGCAAGGAAGAGGAAAGATGAGTTTGGATGAGATTGATTCGCAGTTATCTGAAAACAGTTTTGAAATGAAAACTCAAATTAAGAAAGAAAACAAACTTCAAACATATCAATCCATCGATCGATGGATCTTCCAACTCTCCATTCACTTAATTGAGATTTCGCCATATTACCCCATCTACATGATCTTAATGGTCTTTCGCAACTGAGATCCGACATTCTCGCCATTGGACTGGGATCATATGGAGGAATACGGAGAGATGAAAATGATGATGGGAATGCTGGAAATGGAGATGATCATAAAAGCTGGACGATATTGGAAATTCTTTTTCCCCAATCATAAGAATTCACTATCTTTTGGGAATGTATATTCTAATTACCTTTAAACAAAACAACGACTTTTTGAGCCGAGTGCAACTTTATTAGAGGTTTTGGATGCTTTTGTGATTCGAAGGTCAGGGCGATTGTTTGGAGTCAATTAACCACTGTCGAAAGATGAAAACTTACGAGATTGTTGACATATTTTTCCATGATATCTGATATGATCAATGATGGCAAGACTTCCAACAGTATTATCTTTGAGATCAAAAGCACGAATTCCAATTCTGAATGGCTCTTTAATCGGTGGAATCTCTACTCGACACTCTTCATTTGCAGCTCCAAGAAAATCACATTTCATTTTTGGTCTCATTAGAACTTGTAAATGTCTTCTTC
Organism: Caenorhabditis brenneri; assembly: GCA_000143925.2. Lineage (NCBI taxonomy): Eukaryota > Metazoa > Nematoda > Chromadorea > Rhabditida > Rhabditidae > Caenorhabditis > Caenorhabditis brenneri. Next base: position 337,914 of record GL379943.1, read on the forward strand.
GATTCATTGCGCGGAGAATAATGACTTCAACTTGGGCGTTATTATACAACCAGAAACTGAAAATCACTTGATTTCAGAAGAAGAAAACAATTGTTTGAATGAACCTGAACGTCAAATTTGAGAATCCTTTTTGACAGGCAATTGGGGCACTACTCAAAACTGCTCCATTTGGAGTTTTCGTTGTATTTCCCGCAATAATAAAGTGCTCTCCTTTTGGAATATTCGGATTTCCAGGTTGGATTTGGACAGGGAATGTTTTCTCATCGTTTTTCTAGAAAACCAAATCTTGTTCACAAATTTCTATAGACAGTTTCTGTTGAGCAGAAAAAAAGGAGAAAATTCGAGAATAATTTCAAAAGAAAAACCTTAAAATACCACCAATCGCTTGTATCCAATAGATTATCAGTTGGAGAATTTCTCCATAAACATTCAGTTTCGAAATCACAATTCAACTCATCAGGTGACTCAATATACGTGGCAAACCCTGCTGCTTCTGAATTTTAGTTTTCAAATCAAATGATCAAAAAATGTACAAACCTTCAACAGGAATATCTCCATTATTATCTGGTTTTATTCCTAAATACAAATCTAGATACCGTAATTCTTTTTGAAACTGTGCATGACATGCTTCTAGAACAGGAAGAAATAAAAGTAGAATTGAAAGTTTCCATATCCTATTCGCCATTCCGAGAATCGATGGAAAAAGCTATCAGTAGAAAACAATGGCAGCAGGCAGCAGGATGATTCGGGCGAGGAACGAGGGCGAACCGGATTTCAGAGACAACAGAATGATATGGATTTGTGATGGACGGGTTCGTCTTGCTTCATTTGGATTTATAACCTGTGATTTAGGATCGATCAATAATTTATTTAGACTACTATTACAAAAATGAACATGAAGAATTGGGCTCGTTATCACAGAGAGTGGTGGTTTGAACGAAATGGGGAAAGAAACAAAGACGATAAAAAGACTATATGCCATGAATTAAATATTATACAAGAAAACCTATGTCGTTAGAAGATGATGGAAGCGGTAAATGTTCTATGACAAAATTAACCCCTCAGAAACCCGATTATTTTCGTATCCTATTCGTCTTCATCATCTGTCACAGGCTGTCCAAGAGATTTCAGTCGGCGCCTATACACAGTCATTTTATTATGTTGATCTGCGAGAAGCATTAGTAGCTCTTCTTGTTCTTGTTTCAATTTTGCTAATTCTTCATCTGATTTCTGAAAAATTCCAATTGCTTTCTTTCAAAACTATGATAAATTACCTGATCACCCTTTTCCACTACCCCATTAGAAACTGGCTGAGTTTTTATGACTTCAAGTTTCGATGTTGCTTCAACGAGGGAAGCCTCAGTTTTACCAAGTCGTTCTCGGAGCTGTGCATTTTCCGATGTGTAATGAAGAACCTGAAATCGAAAAATAAGTATTCGATGGCAAAAAAAGTTGATTCTACTGTTTGAGATTGTTGTTCAAATGCTTGATATCCATAACCCAGCTGTTGTTCCAGTTCAGATACTTGCTGTTGCAATTGAGTTACTCCAGTTTCAGTGGCGTTCGGTAGTTGTGATAACTGATAGTTTTGCCATTGCTGGGCCCACTGCTTGTACCTCTCCGCTTCTGCGTACCACTGTTGGGTTAGTCGTTGTGCTTCGGCTAACTGACTATTCAAAACTTCATTCTGTGTTTTGAAAGCGAACGATTCTTCTAATTTCGCTCGAACTTCTTCTAATTCTCGTTCAGTTTCTTTATTTTGTGCTTCAGCTGTTAACTTTTCGATTTCGAGACTCATCTTTTTGTTTTCTTGTTTTAACTGGGCAATATCTCCATCTTGTCGTTTTATCAGCTCTTTGAAAGATTGAATAATACTATCATTACTTGTTCCGTTGAAGTCTCCGTTTGTTTTCAACTGTTTGGCAAGTGTCCCTTCGAGAGATTTGAAGAGTTTTACGAAATTAAAATCGAGGAAGAGACTGTTCTTGTTATGCTCAGATGGCTGTTGTTTTTGTGCTGCTCTAACAAATTGTTCTGTTCTGGTTAAGCCTTCAAGTGCAGAGAGCACAACTTCTTTTCCGACTCTTCTTGAAATCAGTGTCTCAATAGATGCCCTTGCATCTTTCTCCTGAATATTCTTGAGACACGAGAGAAGAACAAATGCCATAAGTCCACGTAAGGCTTGTTGTTCACTTTCCGTTCCTTCTCCACATTCATCAACTGAAAAATGAAGTATTTTTAGTTCAGCCTAATCAATTACTAACCAATATGTGTTGTCAAATAAACCAAGTTTTCATCTTTTGCCATGAACGTAGAAACCGCCAAATGGCTATTTTGGAGCCATACACCTAACAGCATTAAAAGCCCAGCTCTCATTTGTGGCCGCCGATTTCCAGCAGAAATTAAGATTTGCGAAACGTGATCAAGTAGGGTAAGTGATGGTTGCTCATCAGTTACTACTGTGAGTTTAACACGAAGAAGTTGCTCGCTGAAATAATACGAAAGTATTTTGTGAAGGCTAATAAATTTCAGACATACCTCAAATGATCGACGTCAAACAGACAATGCATAAGAGTAACACAGCCGAACCAAGCTTGAACAGATTCAGCTGATGATAAGGCTTGAAGAATCAGAGCACCGGGCGTGAAAGCGCTTGGATTTAAGGAATGTGGTAGCAGTGTCTCAATAACTTTTGTCTTCCCGAACTCGTTATCAAACAAATAACACAGAAAACAATAGAATACTGCACATCGCAATTTGTAAGTTTGTTTCTCAGACGTCATTGAAATAAGAAGAACAACTAGAGAGGAGCGTGGAGCGTCTTCGCCATTGTCAAGTGCAGTACTCGCGAAAAGCTCCTGATTGGTATAGTTTCCACGAATTGATTCGGCAACCACAATAACGGTTTCGGTTAAAATCTTAAAAAAAATAATAGTTAGTTTTGAGACTTTTTTTGAAAAAAAATTGAATACCTCGGCTGAAGCGCCCATTTCGGACAGCAAAACTTGAATCAACTCATCGAGAATTTCTGGAAGTGAATAACTTCAAAATAAAAAATTCAGCTTCATAACTATTCTTACTAGTCTGGTTAAGAACTTTTTGTGCTGCATGAGTATTCTGACTGTTGTTATCTGGACTGACGAGAGTACGTATAATTTGAAGAAGGAAGATCACGTTGGCGGTCCGTTGCTTGGGCCAGCCTGCACTATCAGCCTCTGCTCCTTCCGTTTCATCATGACCATACAAGAACGTATGGAGGATACCTCCAAGACGAGCTACTAATCTGTGAATTAGATTATGATTCTCATATCTCATTAATCAGAACGTCAACGTACTGATTCTCTCTGAAAAGCTGTTGATTCATCGAGTTTTTTCGTAACAAGTTGAGCATAACAAAAAAGCAATCTTCTATGACAATGCCTGAACGATTGTATTGATTATAAATTTCAAAAAAAGTGAACTCACTGTCTAGAGGTTCTGTTTCAATAATGTTGAGAAGATCATTGAAAATATTATCGTACGCAAGAAGCTGCTGAATTTGAGAATTAGCTCTACTCAGTTCACATATCATCAAAATCGCTTCATTCCTGATAACTTCTCGATTATCGTGAATAATATCAACTAATTTGGAGAGTCCGGCTGGTTGCTGCAATACTGCATTTTGGACTTCTGTCCCTCGGTGTCGGAGAAGATTGGAAAGAAGTTGAACAGATGCTCTAGAATAGATATATCATTATATTTCAGATTCAAAAACCAAGCGCACCTTCTGACTCCAAAATCAAATTGATCGACTGCTGCTAAAACGGAAGGAATGAATCCTTTTCTTTTAAGCATCACTTCAGCAAGCCGTTCTCCTAGCTCGTCGGACTCAGAAGAGTCGTCATCGGACGATAAGACTGATGCCATTGTGTCAAGAACAAGAGTAATCGTTTCAGAGTCCAAACGATCTTTATCCAGAATGTCAATGTAGGAATCCATTCCCATAGTTCCAACTGCTAAACGGTATTTCTGAAACTTTGAGAATTCAGCGTCAACAATACGGTTATCGAAACCTTTGCTACTCCTCTAAGAGCTCTCAGCGCATCTCGTCGGTCTTCCGGAGCGCTACATGTTTCTACTCTTTCTACTAACGTTTCCACATATTCAGCACCATTATCTTCATCATCATCTGGAGGTCCGCCTCCGAAAAAGTTCCGAAAAAGCGACATCTGCAAATGTACACGTGTCAATCCCACAGTGTCTCGAAAGTTGTACTAAGAAGGGTGGATAACTGATTTATGATGTAAGAAGCTTCTAATTTCGAATAAAAACTCTATTTTTGATTTTACCTTCAAGCGTAAACGAGAAAAGAAAATTAGTAAAAGCGTTGAAAACCTGTCGTGGAATCGGTGGGTGTGTTCTCATTGGAGCGCGCTTTCCGCTGTGTTTAGACAACAAATTGTTTCTTTTTTTGGCATGCTTTGCATGAAGTCTGCCACGAAACTGACTCTGTAATAAAAACGAATTTTGTTTTTTGCAATATTTTTTATGTTTCCACCAATAAAGACAAACTTAAAATGACTTGCTAATAGTAAGCTACTTCTCACAATAAACCAAGTTAGGGTCTGGATTACTGTAGTTTTAGTTAGGAGGCGTCGTTGTAACCTACTCCGAACGTGGAATAATCTCTGAAGAGTACATAGTGAACAGTTTCAAATGCTTTAAACCAATAGAAATTCAAAAAAAAAAGAAGTTCACCTGAGGTAGATTGTAGAATGCATTGGAAATTGTAGTATCACTCGAAAATGATCGAACTGAAAGAGTTGATCCAGTGAAAGAAGACGTCGAATAAGCGAACATTTTCAATAATCGGCAGAAAGTTTACTCGATGGCTCAGAAAATGACAAAGTGTAATGTAGGAGTGAGACAAAGAGAGTCAGTTGATCGGAGAGAAAAGAAGAGAAATTGAGGGAGAAGGGCACGATGACCAGTAGTACCACTAACACTCAAACTGCATACTGATCGAAGTGTTTTGGTTACCGAAATGTATAGATTTATGTTTTGAATGGTATGTCAAGATGGTTTCATAAAAAGTATGATAAGGAAAAAAAAGTACAGATGAGAAAAACTGAAACCGTGGGAAACTTATATTGAGTATTGAATTGGATCATAAAGAGTTGTTCTGTTTGTTTTGGTTAGTGGAACGTATCAATTTTACTGAAGTTGGAAGAAGAATATTTCTGGATTCGAGCAACTGGAAGGAAATTGTAAGAATTGCTGTGCTCTTGATTGAGCTGATCTCAAAAAATAATGAAAATGAAATAACTTTTTTTCTCACCGGACATAACTGCACACTGCTACAGGTTTACAGATAATCAAGATGAGAACATGTCCAGAATCAAAATGCACAGGAAGCGAGACATTTACAGAATTTTGTAAACTTTCATAATATATCATTGTACCTACTCTCTAGGCTAAACACCAAGATGTTCAGTTAAGTTCTCAGATACTTCTGTTTTCATATACATATGAATATACTTCTCATTTAGAATCAAAAATTCAAGACGAAAACGAAGAAAAAGGTCGAATTAGGATATAGTGTTTTTAGCCCGCAATTGAGTTTACCAATTTGGTTTGAACCTTTCAGAAAAGCTTTTGAAAATGTTCTACTGCTTCCATAACGGGAAACTATCAGGCTGTTCTGAAAAGGTTAAGAAATATTTCTAAAGATTATTTTTCATTAAAACAAACTTTCCTCATAAGAAATCCAACACTCTCAGAAAATAGCTTGATTCGGAAAAGAACCGATTCATTAGGATACTGTACTTTATCCCTTTCATTCTTTTTCTTTTTCATCTCCTAGGTATTCTACACTTTCTCCCCCTTTTTTTCATATTTCTTACTGTATTCTTCAACTGCTTGCTAAGTGGGCGTGGCGTACTAAAGCCCAATCCGTCACCACCAAAAAGGCATCCTGCCCTGTTTTGCCACTTTGCTGATCTCTCTCTCTTGATGCTGAAATTCTCTATAGACGTTCTTCTTTCGACATCTTCATCTCCATGTCGGTCATCTGGAATATTTCCCTTCCCGGTGGCAAAATCTTTATTTGCCGAGTCCTCTTCTGGTAGGAACTGAGATAAATGTACCAAACACGAACAATATGGAAATAGGAACAAAACATTTTACAGTTTTTTCATGAATTCATTTTTCTCAAAAGCAATCTGATTTCTTATTCGAGTTCAAAAACATTTTTCAATTACCCGAAGAAAATGACGTATGATATTGTAATGAAAAACCATATAGATTGAAATATAATTGAAAATATATTCAAAATGTGGATCAAAAACTGTTGATAACGGTGCCCACAGTGTAGACCCATCATTATGCAGCAATGGAGAAAGGAATTCTCAAAAGTTATCCTTCTTTGGTAATTAAAACTGCAAATTAAAACAGATATAAACAATAATGAATTCCAATTACTGTGATGCTTTCAGGAGAAGATGAAACAACTCGAAAGAAATATCCATGTGAAGTTTGTGGAAAACAGTTCAATGCTCATTATAATTTAACCCGCCACATGCCAGTTCACACCGGTGAGAGACCATTTGTTTGCAAAGTGAGTTCCTTCAAAAACTTGTTTCAGCTAAATGAAATGGTGAATTACAGGTCTGTGGGAAAGCGTTCCGCCAAGCTTCCACTCTTTGCCGTCACAAAATAATTCATACTGACAGTAAACCACATAAGGTAAAAGATGGTGAATAGGTGTTGCCCTTAATCCTGTGGCAGGAAGAGAAGTGGCCAAAAAGGATTAGAATCCCTTTTTGAGTCTATTCTGCCTCTTTCTTTCCTTATCCGCTTATTTTATTTCTACAGTACTCCTTTTCATTTGAATTGATTTACAGTGTAAAACGTGTGGAAAATGTTTCAATAGATCGTCAACACTCAATACACATGTTAGAATTCATCAAGGTATGTTCAGATGATTACTGTAGTTTTAATGAACCTTCAAAATCAAATTCAAACGTTCTAGGATTCAAACCATTTGTTTGTGAAATTTGTGGAAAGGGATTCCATCAGAATGGAAATTATAAGAATCATCGGCTGACACACGAAGAAACGAAGAAGTTCTCATGTACTATTTGCAACAGGGTACGTTTCCTTTTTTCGTTTGAAGTTTCTGATGATTGATTACCATTCTGTGTGTACTAACCTCTCTTTTTTCTTTAATTTGGGGTCACCAAGAGCACAAAAATCTGAATCATGTATCTTGATCGCTTCCGAAATAATTACATACACTCCTAGAATTCTAATGTATTTTGAACAAAATAGTTTCAGGCATTCCATCAATCCTACAATCTGGCATTTCACATGTTCACCCACGAAGAACACAAACCATTCACCTGTCACTTGTGTTCAAAAGGATTCTGTCGAAATTTTGATCTGAAAAAGCATTTACGTAAAATGCATTCATCTTCCATTATTCCATTTACTCCATAAAAGTTTTCTCGTATTTTTCTTTGCATGGGATTTTCTTTGATCTATCCGAATAGGTATATTCTGCAAAAAACGAAAAACCGAGACAAGGCTGAATGAAACTTAGCGCATCTGTCTTCCTTTTTATTAGTTTCATGTTCACGCACCAATGAGTATGCAAAGGTACTGTAGGGGAGCAGTGCTTACAAATGACATTAGCCACGGGGCATTGATCACGAAAAAGTGACAAAGATTCGTGTTCCGTTCGTGTACGCGCACTAATAGTCACAGATATTTTTATATGAACTTTTATGTCATAAACCGTAACAAGAAGAAATGTGGGTGAGTAAAATGGACACCATTTACAAAGAAAAGTAATTATGCAAGCATCTCGGGCTCGTAATATATATCACATTATTTACATCGTGCTTGATTCCTGACCCTTATCAATTGATCGAATCTTCTGAAAACCTCGTTTTGTAGTATCTGGAAGAGTTAAGAAATTATTTAATTAATATAAAGAGGCATGAGGAAGCTTACTTTTTGATCAGCAAGTCGAGCGAATATTTTCTTTCGAAGAAATCAGAAAGCGTAGTTTCGGCAATCACCGAAGCTAGAATCTGCTCCAAATTGACTCTCCACTCGTCATCGGCCATACTGAAACTACATAGTGATAACAAAAGTAGGGAATATAAATTACCAACCATGTCTGCATATCTCCAATACGCTTTCTCTGAACTTCAATCGGATCAATTTTCCGATCTTCCTCGAATTCGTCAGTGTTATCTCCATCTTCTGGCACTTTTAGTGTTTCGTCTAAATCTTGCATTGCATCAGCAATTTGAGCTTCTAATTTCGCTTGCAATTCTCTGTGTGTCTCTCCTAATTGTAGGAGGAGGGTTCCCGTAACTGCCAAAGAATGAAATACAGACTGTTCTGTTTCTTTTCCACTCAGCATGTCATAGAATGTTTTCCACAATTGAATGAACTGAATCTGATTCATTGCTGGCAACATCTTCATTTCTAATTTTGTCGAACTTGAATCTGGAGACGATAGTGTCTTCAATCTCAACTGCTTCATCTTTTCGATTGATTCATCCACAACAGAGTATGATTCTAAAAGTACTTTTTATTAGCATTCGAAAAATGAACTAAAAAGGAAGTTGTAGTATTATCTAACCCTCACTAGCGACAT